>JAQZBX010031823.1:0-26138 GCA_029593785.1 Cabassous unicinctus
TGCATGGGGAAAACAAACAAATGTGAATTTCTTTCCCCATATTCTCCACCTCCCAAAATAAAATGGGAAATGGTATGTAAAAATCCAACTAAACTAGAAAAAATAAATATTGAATTCAAATAGAAAGAAATAACTTTCCACATATATAATATAAATTGCATTTTCTCTATAAATATGCTGAGTTTTTTCCTATTGAAATGTGCATTTTCACTCTTTCCTTCCAGATTTTGCAAACATTTCAAATAATAACTTTCTATTATGGAAGTAAAATGCTATGAGTCTTTGGTTTCTTATCATTTATCAGATTATAAATTAAGGAGACTTTTTTATGATTTTGGGAAATTCATGAAGTATGTAATAACAGTATTCAGAAAATTATAGATCACACATAAAATTACTCTTCTTAAGAAACTAAGGTCAGTAGAGTACGCAGGCAAAGCCAAACATTTTGTCTGCATTTATTGCTACAAAATTAATTACTCTAATTAAATTGTTGATATTCTAACCAAATAACTTTTATAAATATGTATACAAAAAACTGGTTTTCTCCAATTCCAAAGTCACAGATGATGCTTTATTTCACTTGTTGAAATCTTCCTTTTTTGATTTCACTTTCTCCTGAAATTAATGATTCCCCATGTATAAATTGTCACCAATTTTCTAGCCCCTTAATTGTATATTGGAGAGGATCTCTGTTTTCTAATCTTGAAACTACCATTGATTTTAGTTGTGAACTCTCCAAGTGAACTGTGGTCTATGCTTAGTTGCAAGTAACTTCATTTCTTTTAACAATGATTTCTTCATCCAAAATATAGAGACAATATTTTTCCCATAACTTAATAAGTGAGGCAGTTTTGAGATTCAAATTTAAGATAGATAAAGGAGACCTTGGGGAAGAATAAAATACTAAGTTGACATGTTATTGTGTTCAGTTTGTAGCTCATACAAGAGTAATTGTATTTTAAAGAGGTAAAAATTACTTGAGGTTTTCCTTTACTTATATACAGAATACCTATCTAGTACTTAGCAAGTCAGAACTTGAAACCAGAGCTTTCTTAGTCCAGAGTTCATATTCATAATCATGAAAGAAATCCCCTAATTTTTCATAGTACTTATATTTCATGCAAAACCATGTATTCCCCACAAGTATTGACACCTAACAAATTCAGTTTTTCTAAATTTACTGGCTTCCAATGTGCTGCATGAGCAGAATAAGTAATAGCAAACATATTTGAGTACTTACCATATAATCTGCATACCAAATAATCTCATTCTGTCTTCAAAGGACCCCAATGAGATGAACACTAAGAGTTCCTTGAGATAATCCTGTACAAGATAATCAGGTAAGGAATAGATTATAATTTAAGGAGAAAGGAAGGGTTACATTCAGGAAGTCTCATAACATGGGCTTTGGAGATTATGTCAGTGTTCTGCTTCTTGATTTAAGTGGAGGTTTCAGGAATAAACCAACGGTAAGTGTTTTTTTTAAACTTTTCTTTATATATTCTTTTTCATAATTTAACAGGGTAGGAAATATGCAGGACAAGTCTAAACAATTATCTGAGTTACTGAAACAATCCAGAATGTAAACTTTGTTATGCCTCTAAAGAACTAACTTGAAAGCAATTCTAATTCAATAAAAAATGATGTGTTGATTTTTTTGGGGATTGCATTAAATCTGTTGAATACTTTAGGTAGGATAGACATTTTAATGAGGTTTAGTATTCCTATCCATGAACAGGGAATGTTCTTCCATTTATTTAAGTCTTCTTTGATTTCCATTAACAGTGTTGTGCACTTGTCTGTATATAAGTCCTTTACATCTTTAGTTAAATTTATTCCTAGTTATTTGATTTTCATATTAAATATTGTAAATGGTATTTTTTTCTTGACTTCCTCCTCAGATTGCTCATTATTGGTATACAGAAATACTACTGATTTTTAAGCATTGATCTCATAGCCCGTAACTTTACTGAATTCATTAATAAGTTCTAGAAGCTTTGTTGTAGATTTCTCAGGGATTTCAATGTATAGAATCATGTCATCTGCAAGCAGTGAAATTTTTACTTCTTCCTTTCCAATCTGGATGTCTTTTACATCTTTTTCTTACCTCAGTGCTCAAGCAAGTCATTCTAAGACAACGCTAAAAGGAGTGGTGATAGTGGGCATCCTTGTCTTGTTCCCAATCTTAGAGGGAAAGCTCTTAGGATTTCAATATTGAAGATGATGTTACCTTTCAGTTTTTCATATACACCCTTTATCATGTTCAGAAAGTTTCCTTCTATTCCTATCTTTTGCAGTTTTTTTATCAGGAAAGGATCCATATTTTGTTGAATTGGAAAAAATAACTACAAAATTTGGAAGGGTAAGAGGCCACAAATAGTCAAGGAAATATTGAAAAGAAAAATGAAATTGGAGGTATAACACTACATGACTTTAAAACATGGAAGGTGGGGAAAATGGGAATCCTTGTAACTTTTGTGTAACATTTATGTAATCTGAGCATCTTTTAAAATATATATTAAAAAAAAGAATGAATTTTAATGAAAATAAATTTAATGATATTAAAAAAAAAAAACACAACATACTACAAAGTTACAGTGGCCAAAATTGCATCGTATTGGCACAAGGATAGACATACCAACCAATCAAAATGACTAGAGAATTCTGATATAGATCCTCACATACACAGTCATCTCATATTCAACAAAGCCACCAAGCCCACTCAGCTGGGAGAGAATGGCTTCTTCAACAAATGTCGTTTGGAGAACTGAATATCCATATCCAAAAGAATGTGACAGGAACACCGTCTCACACCTTATACAAAAATCAACTCAAGATGTATCAAAGATCCAAATATAAGAACCAATACCATAAAGACCTTGGAAGATAATGTAGTGAAGCTTCTACAGGATCTTGTAATAAGAAATGGTTTCATTAACTTCACAACCAAAGCATGAGGAGCAAAAGAAAAAATGGATAAATGGGATCTCCTCAAAATTAAAAACTTTTGCACCTCAAAGAACATAATTAAGAAAGTAAAAGGGCCGCTTACACAATGGGAGAAAATATTTAGCAACCATATATCTGAAAGGATCCTAATATCCTGCCTAAATAAAGAAATCCTTCAACTCAAAAATTAAAATAAAACAACCCATTTAAATAAATGGGCAAGTGACCTGAAAACACTCTTCTTCAAGGAAAAAATATAAATGGCTAAAAAGCACATGAAAAGATGTTCAATATCACTAGCTATTAGGAAAATGCATATCAAAACTACAATGAAATACCATCATGCACTCTTTAGAATGGTGGCTTATTAAAAAAAACAGTGGACTATAAGTGTTGGAGAGGATGTGGTGAATGGGAACCCTCATCCAATGCTGGTGGAATCGTAGAATGGTCCAGCCACTATGGAGGACATTTTGGAGGTTCCTCAAAAAACTAACTATAGATCTTCCATATGAGCCAGAAATTCCACTGCTGAGTATATACCCAGAAGAATTGAAAGCAAAAACATGAACAGATATATGCACACCAATGTTCATAATGACATTATTCACTATTGGTAAATGTTGGACTCAACCCAGTTGCCCATCAACAAATGAATGGATAAAGAAAATGTGGTACATACATACAATGGAATATTACTCAGCTATAAGAAGGAAAAAAGTGCTAAAACACGGGGTAACACGGATGAATCTTGAAGAACTTATGTTGAGTGAAGCAAGCCAGGCATTGAAGGATGAACAGTACATGACCTTACTGATGTGAATGAAGCAAATTGAGCAGACTCAGAGAGCTATTGTCTGGAAGATAGGTTTACAAGGAATAGAAAGGGAAAAGAAGATTTAGCCAAAACCCATAGAGACATAAACTATGGTAAAGTGAAAGTGTGTAGCTGTGTATTGAAGGGACATGGCAGGAAGGTAGTGATATTATTGGGTTGGCTGGTGCAGTTTTGACAGGTGGGGAGATTGGGAAGGGTAGGATGGAAGTTCCAGGGAACTGGTGGGGGGAAGGGTTGGGACAGGGACCAGGTGAAAACTGGGGATTTGTGAGTATGTGGTTGAAAGGATAAAGCTGGGAATACTCTTATGGCAATATGACAAGGAAGGGTTACTGGTTAATGGTTTTGGATGGGGGGGTATTTGGGGCAGGGTGAACCTGAAGCAGGCTTCTAGGGAGTGTGTGAGTGAATATTCTGTCATAATATGTTGCCTCAGTGGGTGGAGACCCACATAATGAGTGGGAAGGAATTTGACTCCCATCCTCAGGAGTCTCAATTTGTTCACAAATAGACAGGTGGGAGTCTTTTGAGACCATGGACAGTTCCTAATGGGGAAGGTCAAATCAGTGTGTCAAGACCACAGAGTTGTTGCATGTAACTATGAATCTTGTCATCCAATGAGTTAAGCCAGGGGGTCAACGTGGGCCCAAGGTGAGGACAAAGCAGAAATAGACTAGCTCTAACAGAGGGTATTTAGTGGGCAGTGGAAATATTCTACATGATCTTACAATGACAGACACAGCACATGGTAAATATCATCAAAATTTATAAAACTGTATGGTCTAAAATGTGAATCATAATGTAAACCATTGACCATGTTTAGTAGATATGTTTCACTATTTGTATTTCAGTTATAACAAAGGTACCACCCATATATAAAAAGATATTAATATGGGGAGGAGGAAAGAGGGAGGATGTTGTGTATATGAGAGTCTCCTGCATTCTGTGTGTGACTTTGTTGTGGCATAAAACTTCGTTGAAAACAAAATGAAAAATATTGAGACACTGGGGAATGAGTGGAGGAAGGTGCCACTGGAGAGACAGGACACCAGATTGTGATGATGGAAGGCAAAATGTCAAAATAATTTTTGAAAAATATTTTTTATTATTTTTTAATATCCCAATATTTTAATTTTATTTTAGTTTTAGTTTTTTTAAAATTTGTATGTATTTAATTTCCTTTATTTAAACTTAGCATTATTGTTTCATTTTCCTGTTCATTGTATTTGGCTAGTTTAATGCATTCATTTTTGAAGAAGCTTTGGATCACAAAAGGGTTACACCTGGGGTGGGGGAGGATCATTGGTGGAGGCTGTCAGTGCTGGGGGATGCATGGGAGGAAGTACACTTGAGCATATATATAAGAATATAAAAATATTCACATTGGATGGAGACTCAAATAATAACCAAAAGAATATTGAATTCCCCTTCTGGAGAGCTCTGCCACATTCTATAAAGGAACAGCAAAAGTCCCCCAAGTGCAGGGGCAGTGACTGGCAAAAGAGGATGATCCACTAATGGGCCCTTGATATTGATGACTAGGCTTATGAGTCTTTGCTCTTGAAATTGGAATTTTGACTATTGTTATGGGTTGCCTAAGATTTGCCTCCTGAGAGCCTCCTTGTTGCTCAAATGTGGCCTCTCTCTAAGCCAGACTCAGCATATGAATGCATTACCTTCCCCCCAGCATGGGACATGAGTCCCAGGGATGAGCCTCCCTGGCACCATGGGATTGCTACCAAGCACCAACTAGCAATGCAACTGGGAAAAGACCTCAAATAAAAGGGGGGGAAGTTAAAGACAAATGAGTGTATATGGCTAAGAGATTTCAAAGTGAGTTGGGAGGTCATCCCAGAGGTAACACTTAAGCATGTTGCAGCAGGATCTCATGGACTGCCAAAGTAGGTATCACCCCAAAAAATGGGGATCCTGAGGTCTCTGGAGACACCCAGTTCCTATGCTCAGAGTGGAAAACTCTGGAGTTTGGTGCCTTGCCAGTGGGCCCAACTTTGGAGTTGGTGCTCCTTATTGAGAGAGATGGACTCAATTATGTCTTCCCTGCACATGGCTTATCTGTCCCTTCTATTAAAATTTATACTTGGTGCTGGAATTATTGGTTGTATGTCCTTAGACACAAATCTTTGGGCTGTCCATGTGGCAGCTGGGCCCAGATCTTTGGCAGAGTTGCAAGACCTACTCCACAGCTCCTTGGACTCACCCAGGACAACTGGTGGGAGATGATGATGGACAGCCACCATCCCAGGGAAGAGATAGAGTCTGCAGCTGCAGGCAGGATAATCCCATCCCTCTTGCCCATGGGATATAAGCCCCCTCTCAATTGGATTTGGAGTGGATGTCACCATCCCAGAATCCTTGAGAATGGGGGAAGAGCTATGGACAAGAGAGGACTTACTGATATTCTATTATAGACATATTGTGATTCTAGTAATGGAAGACATTACAACATTGATGTGGAGCCAGTGGCAATGGAGGCTCTGGGGGCAGGAAGGGGGAAATCCAGTTGTAATATGGTGCCATTTTTGGGACTTGGGAATTGACCTGAGCGATATTGCAGTGGCAGATATAAGCCATTTTATACCATCACTTAACATGGAGAACTGTGTGAGAAAGAGTGTAGACTACATTGTGAACTATGGTCCATGCTTGATGGCAAAGCCCCAGGATGCATTTATCAATTACAATGAAAGTGCCATGCTAATGAAGGATGTTTCTTTGAGAGAGTTTAGGAGGTATGGGGAGTGGGGCATATGGGAAGCCCTATATTTTTTATGTAACAGTTATGTAATCTAAGTATCTTTTAAAAAATGAAGTTTGAGAATAATCTAGGGACTGAATAACTCAGTGAACCCTGAGGTGGATGAGAATTGTGGTTAATAGTTTAAATGCAAGAGTATCCTTCTGTGAACTAGTACAGATGTACATCACTATTCCAGGGTGATGGGAATGTGGAGAAGCATGGGAAAAATATAATTAATGTAACCTATGGATGATAGTTAAGAGCAATACCGTCATATTCTTGTATTAATTTCAAGGATGTACTGTGTTAATATTAGAGGGGTATGGAAAAAATATGCCAAATGTACACTATAGACCCTAGTTAGTGGGAATAGTCTGATGATTGTATTTCCTAATCGGTAACAAATATTCCACAATGGTATGGGGTGGGGTGTGTTGGTGAAGGGTCGTTGTATGGGAATTCTACACACATGCATGCTTGTTTTGTAAGTTCACAACTTCTGTAATAAAAATATATTTTTAAAAAAGAAAGCAATTCTAAATTGTTTTTGTTTGTTTTTACTGTCCAATCAATTCTCTAAAAACCTAAAGAAACATTTTAGCTACTATTTTGCTTTTCTTTTAGATGCTTCAAGGTAGCATTTCCAAAGATGTTCTTGCTTTTTACAGGGAAGAATTTCTTTCCTCTGGGTTTCCCCTTCTTTCTCATTGCAGACTTCTCAGGGTCCCTGCCTCTAGATCTTTCTATCTTTACCCTTCATTCAGAAAAGATATTTGCTTCCATGGATTTTCTCCTCCCTACAGTGAATAAAAATCTATATATGTTTTTCAGTGTAACATTTATGAAATTGAAAGCTTCTTCTTTTATTATGTACTATCCCTACAATTACATATAAATACTTTTAATGTATTTTATATGTACACACATTGATATAAACAAAATTGGGATCAATATATATACACACATATTTTCAAACTCCTTTTTCAGTCATAATATTATCATTAAATATTCACAAAGGTAGAAAATCAAAGAAAAAGACAATTGCTCTCCTCCTGTTTCCACTGGTAGCTTTAACATTTTAGGATATTCCAGAATATTTTAATCTACTTTTTGATCTTTGTATTTTTCCTAGTGTAGACACTATATGTGCTTTATTATTTTATACCATGATTTTTATCCCTCAGTTTTAATTAAGGCCCTAAAATTTAACCTTGTGCCTTAAATTATTGACAGACAGTCTTCCTGAGAAAAATCTAGTCTCTTTGATAATAAAATACAAAATTAACAAAATGCTGTAATTTGTATGTTAGAATAAATTAAATAAAAATTATCCAGTATATAATCAATTTTCTTCTTCATAGCCTGAGTTAAAAGGGGAATTATGATTTTTGGAAGTGGTTTCCTTTTGGAAATTCTTAACAGATATCATAGAGTTTGAGGGGCCAATGTAAACATAGTAGACTATGAGTCAAAAATGAGATTAATAGTGGAAGGGGCAAGATGGCAGTAGAGTAATGAGCTTCAAGATTCATCTCATCCTACAGTGTAGTCAGTAATCACTCTGATCTATCTAAAACACCTTTTTGGGGGGCCTAGGAGACCAGAAGAATATCCTACAATATCCTTGGAAGAACAAAAGGAGGAGACTGTCCATCTTCAGTGAAGATTCTTGACTACAGCATTCCACACTGCAAAAGCCAGCTCCCATCCTCCTGTGGCTGCTTAAGCCACCTAAGAAGCTATTCCATGGCTGGAGTTGGAAGCTCCATTTCCCAAAAATGGGGGAGTAGGAGATGGTCAGGCACTGACTTTAGCTACTGATTAGTAAATTTGGCTGGTTAAAAGTCTATTCCTAAGAACAGCTAAAAGTAGACTGGATTGTTGGACAGTTGTGGTTCTGTCCGAACTCCCTCATAAGATTGGAAGGGGTGGTGCTTTCTTAGACTCTCTGGGCAACTGAGTTGCTTTCAGCCTGCATTGACTGGATTATTGGACACCTGTGACTCCATCTTCACCCCCAAAAGGATAAGAGGATATTGGTGTTCCCTCAACTTCTCTGGTCAATTGCATGTACTTTTGGTCCACATGGACTAGATTGTTGGGCCTGCTTGTGTTTCTATTCCAGCCCCTGAAAAGGTACAGTAGATGGTGTTCCTTCAGCCTCTCAGGGCAACTGCAAGTTCAAATAACCATGTGGACTAGATGATTGTCACTCCTGGAGCTCAATCCCTGTCCCTGGCAGGGGAGCTGGAGAGCTGGTGGCTTGTCAGTCTATATGGGCAACTGCTATCAGTTTTTATCCACACTGCCTAGTTTGCTGCCTGCACCTGCAGCTCCATCCCTGCCCCAGGCAGGGAAGAAATGGGTGTGAAGCATCAACAGTTTCTCTAGGCAACTACAGGTGTTCTTTCCCTGCACATCTTGGATTACTGAAAATGGCTGAAGTTCCATTACTACCACTGTCAGGGGAGAAAGGTGGGAGAAGTTTCATCATTTCATGGGGCAATGAAGGCAACCTTAGTGAACATAGCTTACAGCACTCAGCTTCTACTATGGTATATCATGGATCTTTCTCCATGATATATCATATGTTGGGTCACAAAGTAGATCTGAATGAATTTATTTATTTATTTATTTATTTGTTTGTTTTTAAAGAAGCTTCAGATTACCTAAATGTTTCATCAAAATATGAGGGATTCCAATATATCTCACCAACTCCTCTCCCCCACTTGCCCCCATTAGCAACATCATTCATTGGTGTGGTACGTTTGTTATGATTGATGAACAGATATTTAAGCATTGCTACTAACCATGGTCTATTGTTTACATTATCGTTTACACTTTGCACCACCATATTATATAGGTTCTGACAAAATGTATAATGGACTGTATCCATCATTGCAATATCATGCAGAACAATTCCAAAATCTCAAAATGCCCCATATTACAACTGTTCTTCCTTCTCCTTCCCTTCAGAAGCTCTGTTGACCACCACTGTTATGTCAAAGTTGCAATTTCTTCCATTAGTAGGATAATAATAAATCTACTTTAGTCCATAGTTGCATACCCACCTTATGTTTATTCCTTCCTCAATCTTGAGGATTTGGGGATGGTGATGCCCACTCTGCTTCCAATTGAGAGAGGGGTTAGATTCCATGGGTCAGATGGATGGAACTGTCTTGTTGCTGTTGTAATTACACTCTGGTTTTTTTTGGAATTGGCTTTTTCCATCATTATCCTTTTGTTGCTTGTGCTGGATGAGTCTGAAGACATTTAGGGCTCAACCAGCATATGAACAGGCCAAAGATTTAAGTCACTGGGATATATGTTTAATGGGTATAGTGCTAATTACAGGTTCAAATAAGAGGAGCAGAAGAACTGTGTGTAGGAAAATTATAAATGAGATTAGATTGGATGCATTGGGGAGATAGGTTATCATATATTTCAAAGTAAGGCTCATTGATGGGGTCACAATTTCCTGGGGTTGTCTGCCTTGCCTATGTGTCTAGTACTCTCCAGAGTCCTCAAGAGCACCCCTGCTTGAGCCACTGTTTACTGTGGAAGTTAGTGAGAACTCAATAAATTTAAGAAGTCCAAAATTATACAAAACACTTTCTCCGATCATGATGTAAGAAAGCTGGAAATCACCAAGTAGAAAAAGGGAAAATTCACAAATATAGAGAGATGAAACAACACACTCAAATAATGAGTGGCTCAAAGAAGAAATTGTGGGAGAAATCAATAAATATCTTGGACAAATGAAAACAAGAACACAACATCTCAGAACTCAGTGAAGGGAGTGCTGAAATAGCAATGTATAGCCCTCAATGCTGACATTAACAAAGATGAAAGAGCTAAAATCACTGACTTAACTAAAGAGTTGGAGAAACTAGGAAAAGAAAAATAATCTGTTCTCAAAGCAATCAAAATAAATGATAAAACCTATATCAGAGCAGACATAAATGAAATTGAGAAGGAAAAGCAATAGAGACTACAAAAGCAAAAGTTTATTCTTTGAGATTAACAAATTTGACAAACCCTTAGCTAGACAGACTAAGAAAGAAAGAGAGAAGATGCAAATAAATGAAATCAGAAATGAAAATGGGACATTACTACTGACCCCACAGGAAAAGAGAGGTCATAAGATGATAGATAATATGAGCAACTGTATGTCAACAAACCAGGCAAAGTAGATGAAATGGAAAAATTACTAGGATCCTATGAACAACCTCCACAGACTCTTGAAGAAATAGAGGACCTCAACAATCCAATCACAAGTACAGTGACTAAAACAAACATCAAACAACTCTCCAAAATATAAAGACCTGTTCCAGATGGCTTAACAGGTGAATTCTACAAAGCATTCAAAGATCTAATACCAATCTTATGCAAATTCTTCCATATAATTGAACAAGAGGGAATGCTGCCAAACTCATTATATGAAGCCAATATCATCCTAATCCCAAAGCCAGATAAATGTATTACAAGAAAAGGAAAATTACTAACCCATTTCCCTAACTAACCAAATCCAACAACACATTAAAAGAATTATTAATATATACTATGATCCAGTGGGTTTTATCTGAGGCATACAAGCATGGTTCAACAAAAGAAAATCAGTCAGCATGACACACCACATTAATAAATCAAGGAAGATACCTTACATGATCATCTAGATTGATGCAGAAAATGCATTTGACAAAATCCAGTATGATCAAAACTCCAAAAGAAAGAAATTGAAGGAAAATTTCTAATCATGATAAAGGGCATATATGAAATACCCACAGTTAATATTGTGCTCAGTGGTAAAAGTCATTATTTGTAGTGACTTTTTAACATATGGTTTATAACACTGTGATTATCATGGTGTGCCTAATGGTTTTTGCTCAACAATATAGCTTAGTGATTTATCCATTTAGATGTGCCAGATAGATCCAAAATTTAAATTTCTGACTTAATTTAAATTAAGTCAGAAAATAACATCTATCACATGTTATTTACATTCTATTATTGTTAGGTATTTAGATCATTTCTATTTTCCAAATGTGAACAAGGCAACAATGAACATGAGGTAGTTTCAAGGGATATGTTGATTTCCTGAAACATCATCAAACTTTTATATGGACAGGCTTTTTCACTTTATTTTCATGAAAATGACACATGATAAAGTATCCCATCATTAAATTTGCATTTCCTTAAACCTGTGCCACCATGATGGATTCTGTCAGTGATTACAAGGTGTTGGCTCTATTTTACACCATTGTTAACCCCAAGGTTAACCCCCGCTCCACCCACTGAGAAACACAGATTTGAAGAACACCATGAGGAAAGTGTGGTGCAGAGAGAGGCTGTTTGAAGAGAAATGATGCTGTGGGTGTTTGAGCCCTTTGAACCATCTCATTCTTATCATACATTTTTAAGTTCAACAAATGCAGCTGGTACAGAAGGGTGGTGTGCTCTCATGTGAATTTGCAAACCTCAAAGGGAAAAAACCTGTCACCCACTCTCTACTTTACTTCACTGAGGCTGTGAAAAAGGCAATAGATAAGATGATCTCTTCTCTTTCAGCTCTGACATTCTGGAAATAAAGTTGTCCTTCCTGATCTCACATATAGGGAATATTAGTGTCCTTTAATCTGGGCAAATTTTAAGCACTGCAGGGTTTAGAGGTTGTATTCTTCTTTAAGAAACCTACCATGATTGAGAGACCTCTCATGGATTGAGAGAGATCCTTAGCACTTCCATTTTTTGAGGATTCTATTATTACAAATAAAAACAAAGCCAGAAAATATTGCAAGCATTGTTGCACACTTTAAGCCTTTATATTGAAAAAACTATACTTCTAATAAAAGAATTTCAATACAAGCATACTATTCACATCATAATTATTGAAGTTATGCATATATGCATAATGTTATTAACCCTTTGTACCCTATCACTGGTGTATTACAGTATTTCAAAGTTTCAAATTGGATAATGAACATCTTTCAATCCTATAAATGCACTTTTATGACTGTATTTATGGCTTCATTTTAAAACTTTCATGAATATGCAATTGATTCTCATTGGAAATGTGCAGGATGGATATTTCCCCACCTTGTGAAAATTCTGAGCTTAAGAAGGCACATAGGTAAATTAATGGAATTTCTGGGTGTAATTTGTTAATCCTCACTGCCCATTATACATATAGTTTCTTCTGATGTTTTCTTTCACCCTTATAAACTATGCAAAATTGTTTTCCCTCCACTCAGGGAGGCCCTTATACTAGGGAAAATAAATAATGTTGGAATAAGAAACTAGTGAGACAGACTGAAAACTGGGACATAGGCCAAGATCAACTCTGGTTCATGAGGTTTATCCTTCATTTATGCAGGAATCTTCAACTTGTGTGTACTGGATGGCACCTCTTAAATCATCTAACGTCAGCTACTCCAACAACCCACATATGAAGAGTATAACTAAGGCCTAGAAAATGAATAAAAGTTCACCAAGTTTGCAAATATGAGTGGACCTGAACTGATATTTCTGGTACTCTTTCCTTTTATCATGAACCCCATTAAGAGAATGAATGATATACACATAATGTTTCAGTTTCCCATGTGCAACAGAAATTCAAGTTTTCAGGTGTGGAGTATAATTGCAGAAATTAGGTATGTGATGAAGATTTCAGCAACTGTTTTTCCCTTCACCAAGTTCCACATGTACATCAAACTTAGAAGTTTAAGGGAAGGCACAGAAATGATTAAGTATGTTAAAAATGAATCAAGAAAGATAATAATGGATCAAGTCAAAATCTAATTTTAATGTCAGTCTTGTGGTGATTAACTCCTGGAATGATTATCTAATTCAAGAAAGTGAATATCAATGGAAATGTCTAGAGCTGGATGGGCAAGTGTAAAATTTTGGGGTTTATTTTAAGAAGCCTGTCATTCTGGTCCCAATTAAAAATTAATAGCATTTCAGTTCACCTCATAAATGTGCTAAAATAGCACACCCAGATGAGGCATGTATTGCCTCCAAAATCCAAAGAGGGCAACTAGGTGCTGTGCCTCTTTTATGGTTGTATGGATGGCCAGAAGCAACACCTTATCCTTCACCTTACAAGGGTTAGCTCAACTTGCCCCACAACACTGGGCACCTGGAAATTTCACCTGAATTTTGTTGGATTTATTTCCCATCTTCTGATATAGACACCTCTTACTAATTATCATAAAGTAGTTGCTACTTCTTGTTCACTAGGTCCAATCAATATAATGTAACCAATGTACAGGTCAAGGGTGATGTCTTGTGGAAGGGAAAGGTGACCAAATTTCTTGAGGAATTGATTATGATATAGGGCTGGGTAGTTGTTATATCTCTGAGGTAGGACAGTGAGGTGTATTGTCAGATGAAAGAAAACTGTTCCTTCTGTCTTTACTAAGATGTTTTGAGACAAAAGTCATTGCTATATGAATAGCTGCATACCATGTACCACTGATTGTGCTAATTTTCTCAAGCAATGATACAATACCACGTATGAAACAGAAGCTGCAATTGGAGTCACCACCTGGTTAAGTTTAGAATTATCTACTACCATACTCCAAGAGAAATTTCTTTTTTGTGCAGGCTGTATAGGATAGTTGGATGGGGATGTGGTGGTGTATTAGTCTGCCAAAGGGCTGTCAGTGCAAAGTACCAGAAATCTGTTGGCTTTTATAAAGGATATTTATTTCAGGTAAAATTTTACAGCCCCAGGCCAGGGAAATTCCAACTCAATTTACCACAAGAGGTACTTTCTCACCAAAGTCAGCTGTCACATGTTGAAGCAAGGTGGTGGGAAGTCTCTGTGAGGTTTCAGCCTTCCCCTCTTGGTTCCCCTCAGGATTAACTGCTATATTTCTTCCTGAATTCAGCTGCAGGCTTGTTTTTCAGGGCTTCCTATATCAGTCTCTGCTCTCTTCTCAAGATCAGTTGTAAGCTATCAGGCAAAATAGATCATCTCTCCCTGGGGCTTTAGCTGTTTGAGACTTCTTTCTGTTACATAGTCAGATAAAAAGTGACAGAATTCTCTCTTCCCTGTGTGTCTGTCTATCTGTGTGTCATTTTATATCAGATCCACCAAGGATGCAGGGACTCAACATGAGTCACGCCTCACTGACATGGTCAAATCAAAAATCCTTCAAAGCAATCTTGACAAATAATCTAATCAAGGTTCCCTCAACTGAATTTAATATAATCAAAGGGTATCACACACAGACAAATAGATTAGTTTACAAACAATCTTCCTTTTTTGGGGAGTCATAAATTAATCTCAAGCAACCACTGGGGGGATAATCACCCCTGCATCCTTCAAATCCTTGATGGGTTCACAAATCTCTGCAATTCCTCTAGAAATGTGTTATTGCTTTTAGTTTACTATTTTGCTAGGTAAATGCAGTTTGCTGGCTTCCAATTGGCCTTTCCTAGAAATTTGCCTATACTCCATAGGTCAGGGAACCATTGTGTGGATTCTGCCAGCTGCCAAGTAGGTCTACTTCAAGTATACCTTCCAGAACTGTATACACTGTGTCTGTGTGTTCAAGCTGAGTTAAAATGCTATTAATCACCTCACTTTCATGAGACCCTACTCACTATGCATCATTTCTTCTAGGACCAGGGCAAGGTTCAGGTCTCAGGACAACCTCAGGAGAAACTCCATACATTTCAAGTCTAAATATTCATACATTTTATGAATGTATATTAGGTATTGTGCCATTTTCAACTATTTTAAATTACATTGGATATCAATGGACAATGAATGCTTATCTGAATAATTATGTCTTTCTTAAATTCAAGGTTATTTTCTCATTCAGTTGATTGTTGCTTTTGGTAGTTACTTGAATTATGCACCTTGGGGGGCATATTCTTGATCTTAATTCTTTTCCTGTAATTGTCAACCCACTGTAAATAAGACATTTTGAAGATATAATTTTATTTAATTCATGGCCAAATGAGCCAGCATTAGTCTTAATCCTGTTATTAGAAGACTAAAAAGAAAATGCCATAGGGATATACTATAAGCCAGAACACAGAACCTGGAAGAGAAAGGAGATAACCCAGCCATGTTCATTGCCATATAACAGGAACCCAAGGAACCCAATTATTTCATATGAGCCAGAATGTTATCAAGCATGGGAGGAAGAAATCTGTCCAGGCTCTGAAACTATTACACAAAAAATTTCTGTTGTTTAAGCCAATCTAATGTGTGTTATTTGACACATAGGAAGAAAACTAAGACCCTACTCCATTTTCTTAAATTCAAGGTGATTTCTTCAAATCATTCATTGAATTACTGCTTTTAAACTTATGGAATTCCCTTTATCCAGATATGCTAATTTTTCAAAATAACTCCTATCTTATATAAATCATGTTGATTTTTTTTAGCATTTTGCACTGACTTCCTGGGTAATTTTCCAGAAGATGTCTATCTCTATTTTTTCAGCACAATATCTGTTCTTCAATACATCATTGATTTTTATAATTGTATTTGAAAAAATATATATTAAATAAAATAGTAATTATAAATGAGTGTGTGCTTTTGTGTGTGCATATATGTAACTATATTTATATATTCACATATGTATCTATATACTTATACATATATATAGTCAAAATAAAATTAACTCCTTAACTCCAAACTTTAATAAATAAAACATCACCAGTAACTTTCAAGTGATTTGACACCCCTTCTCGAAACTATCTCCTCACTCTGACTTAGAGCTAACTACTTGATACATACATACATGTATGTCTAATTTACCAAGATTTACTTTGAATCTTCTGTGAATGACCACTTTTGCTCAGAAGTATAATTTTGAGTTTTATATACCTGAAGAATGTGTTTGGTTCATTCCTTTTCCTTTATATAGTGTTTCATCATATGAAGAGCATACAATTTACCCATGTTTCTATTTTTGAGCAAGTGATTTGTCCTATTTTCCTTTTTTTTTTCCATAATAAAAACCAGATTTTTATGAACATTGTTGAAATCATCACTTGGTGTAAATGTACAAGAATTTTTCATGAGATATAATTAGTACTTGAATCACTGTTATATGAAATGCACATATTCAATTTAATAGTTAATCCCTATCAAAATAGGTGGCAAAAATTAACACTATCTAAAGCAGTGTTTCTTAACAAGGGGTCCATGGGCTTGAATTGAAATTCAATAAAACATTAATTATTCTTGTGGGAACAAGCTGGTGAGTGTATGACATAATAATTAAATAATACACACTATAGTGTGCACTTAGTAAGGGGTCCAAGGTTTTCAACTGAGTGGCAAAGAGGTCAGTGGAAGAAAAAAGTTAAGAACCCCTGACCTAAAGTCATACATTTGAGGGCCCATAGTCCCACATTCTTGCCAACACATAAACTTTTTCAACTTTAAATTTTGCCAGATTGGTTAAAATATTATGACATTGTGATTTTAGTATGCATTTTCCTGACAACTAATAATCTTTTCATATTCTTACAGACAATTTGGGCTTTCTCTTCAATTATAGGCCTATTAGTGTCTTTTATATATATTTTTTCTAATGAATTTTTTTTCCTTTTTAAGATATAAGAGTTTTTTATATGAATATATATTTGGACATGAATGCTATGTAAGTGATAAACTTTTTAAATATCCCCTTCCAGTTTAGTGATTTTTCTCCTTCAAAATTTGGTAGATTTTTAATAAAGTTCTTAATTTTAATATGGTAAAATTTCCAGTTTTTTGTTATGGTTGTCATTTGCCATATTGAAGGAAGCTGTCTCAATATTAACAGGATAAATATATCAAATCATAATTATACATATAATAATGTAAATTTGCCTTTTATCTTTAAGTATATACTGTCTTGAAATGAATTTTTTATATCATGTGAGATAAAGATGCAATTTCCTTTTTCTTTCCTTTATGGAAAATTGGTTTTCCAGCAACAGTAAATTACCAGTTAGTATTTCACTACTAAACTAAAATTTCTTCTATCATGTATAAAGTTTCATGCATGAGGTCATGCAGGAGATGATTTATTCCTGACCTATATTTGTTTAAAATGGATAACTTTTTTATAACCATCTGGTTATATCACATTTTTAAAATTCTTATGGTATATAGTAAATGATGCTATTTGCAAGGACTAATCTCCCTACCTTCTTTTTATCCTTCAGAATTGTCATGTTTTTAATGCTATTTTGTATTCCACATACAATTAAAACATGCTTGAGGAATTCCATGAAAATTACTGCTGGGATATTCATTAATTGCACTGAATTTATAATCAACATTAGAGAAAATGCCATCTATATGATATTTTAATTCCCTATCTAAGAATGAGTTACATCTCCCCATTTGCATGTCTTTTTTAATGTCTTTCAAAAAATTTATAGTTTTGCAGATATTTTATGATATTTATTTCTTGCTCTTTTATATGTTTGTTTTCTATTTTAAATTGTATTTTACGCAAGATTTATTTTCTGTGTCTCCTAGTATATGGAAATGAAATTTACTTTTTTATCTTAACCCATGTCTAAAAACTTCATATAGTCCCTTCATAATTATAATATAACTATGGCTTCATTTTCGACATCAACATTCACATCAACTGTGAACAAGAACTATAGTTTTTCTTTTCCAATTCTTGGATATTATCTCTTCTGTTTATAATAGTATGTTTTATAGTACCTCCAGACAATGTTGAGTAGAAATAGTGATAATTGAGGTACATGACTTGGTGCAGGTTTTAAGTGGAACATTTCTAACATATCAGCATTGAACATGATGTTCACTCTGTTTTATTTCTTTCACATACCTGCATAAGATGTAAGAAGTTTTCTTAAAATTTTCCTCCGTTAAGAAATCTATCACTTTATTTTTTTTTACTATTTTTAAGATGATACAGCTTTTCTCTTTAAATTTGTGAATCTCTAATGGAGAAACATATATTCTTTTTTTTAATTTTTTTAATTTTTTTAAAAAGATACTTAGATTACATAAATGTTACGCAAAAAACTATAGGGATTTCCATAGGCTCCACCTCCCACACTTCCCACATAATCATCCTTCATTAGTGTGGTACATTAATTGCAATTGACAAAAACATCCTGGGGCTTTGCCATTAAGCATGGACCACAGTTCACATTGTAAACCACACTCTCTCACATAGCTCTGCATGTTATATGATGATATAAAATGGCCTATATTTGTCATTGCAATGTGACTCAGGACAATTCCCAAGTCCAGAAAAAGCCCCTGTAATACAACTGCTTTTCCATCTCCCTGCCCCCTGAGCTTCCAGTGGCCACAGGCTCCACATAAATGTTGTAATTTCTTCCATTGGTTGAATCACAATATGTCTATAGTAGAATACCATTAAGTCCACTCTAGTCCATAGCTCTTACCCCCATCCAGAAGAGTCTGGGATGGTGATGTCCACTTGACCTGTAATTGAGAGGGGGCTTATATCCCATGGAGAAGATGGATAGGATTATACTGCCTGCAGCTTCAGACTCTCTCCATTCCCTGGGATGGCCGTTGTCCATCATCATCTCCCCACCAGTTGTCCTGGGTAAGTCCAATGAGCTGTAGAGTAGGCATTGCTGCTCCACTGAAGTTCTGGGCCCAGATGGCACATGGAAAGCCCAAATACTCAAGTCTCTGGACTTACACCTACAAACCCTAGCACCAAGTATAAGTTTGAATAGAAGGGACAGATGAGCCATGTGTAGGGAAGACATAGTTGAGTCTAACTATGTCACTCTCAGGAGCACAAACTCCAAAGTAGGGCCTACTGGCAAGGCACCAAACTCCAGACCTCTCCACCCTAATATAGAGCTTGGGTGTCTCCAGACCCTCAGTATCCCCACTATTTGGGGTAATATCCACTTTGGAATTCTATGAGATCCTACTGAGATGTGTGTAAGAGTTACCTCTGGAATGACCTCTCGACTCATTTTGAAGTCTCTTAACAATATAAACTCACTAGTCTTAACCTTTTCCCCCTTTTATTCAAGGTCTTTTTCCAGTCACATTACCAGTTGGTGCTTGGTAGCAATCCCTCAGTGCCAGGGAGACTCATCCCTGGGAGTCATGTCCCATGCTGGGAGGAAGGTAACACATTCATATGCTGAGTTTGGCTTAGAGAGAGGCCACATCTGAGCAACAAGGAGGCTCTCAGAAAGCAACCCTTAGGCACCCCATAACAATAGGGTAAGTTTCAATTTCAAGAGCAAAGTCTCATAAGGCTAGTCATCCATATCAATGGCCCATCAGTGGATCATCTTCCTTCAGCAGTCACTGCCCCTGCATTTGGAGGACTGTTGCTGCTCCCTTAGAGAATGTGGCAGAGCTCTCCAGGATGAAAATTCCATATTCTCTCATTTATTGAGTGATTTTCCACACACTGTGACAATGCCCTGTGAATATTTGAACATTTTTATATACATTATATTTATGCTCAGGTGAACTTCCTTCCATGCATTCTCCATCCCTGACACCCCACACCAATGATCCTTCCCCACCCCAGTTGTAACCCTTATGTGAGCCAAAGTTTCTTCAAAGATGAAGCCATTACAATAAGTGAATACAACTAATAGTAAAATGAAATAATAATGATAAGTTTAAAGGTAAGAGGTTAAAATACATAATTAAAAAAACTAAAAATAAAATAAAATTAAGAGATTGGGATATCAAAAAAAATGTAAAATATGTAAAAAAAATTGGCCTTTTGCCTTTCATCACTGCAATATCTGGTGTCCAATCTGTACTGTGACACCTTCCCCCTCTCATTCCCCAGTGTCTCACTATTTTTCATTTCATTTTAAAGAAGTTTTAGGTCACAGCAAAGTCACATGCAGAATACAGGAGACTCATATACCCAACATTCTCCCTCTTTCCTACCTCCTATATTAATATCTTTTTATATGTGTATGGTAGCATTGTTCTAACTGATATACAAATAGTAAGACATAGCCACTAAGCTTTGTCAATGGTTTACACTATGGTTTACATTTTAGACTGTACACATTTATAAATTTTCATGATATTTACCATGTCCTGTGTCCATCACTGTATGTTAATGAAGAAATTTCCACTCATCATTAAATACCCCCTATTTGATCTATTCTATTCCTCCCACCCCATTCCCCTGGTGCCCACAAAGAGCCCCTGGCTTGACTAGTTGGATGACAAGATTCATAGTTGCATGCAACAAGAGGTCTTCACACATGGTTTTTTTCCTCTCCTATTAGGAATCGCCCTTACTCTTGAAAGACTGCTGCCTGTCTGTTTCTGAACAAGTTGGTCCTTCCAAATATGGGAGTCCAACTCCTTCCCACTTATTATGTGGGCCTCCACCCACTGATACAGCACATTATGACAGAATGAACACTCACATGCTCCCTAGAAGCCTGCTCCAGGTGCACTCTGTCCTGAATGACCCCCCAACAAGCACCCTAAACCAGTGAACTTTCCTTGTCATATTGCCACAATAAAATTCCCATCTCGGTACTTTCAACCTCATAACTGGGTGAGTCCAATGAGGAAGCCTGATTTACCTAACTGCCATCTGATACAGAAGTTTGGCTTGAAAGAGGGTGGAGTCAGCCAATTTAATAGTTCTGTGCTGAGGACTATCAGAATTTCAACTCCCCATAAGGGAGACAGGCAGTGGGAGGTGCTTAATAAGTTTTCAAGAGCCTGTTTAGTCTCCCCTGGGAGGAGGGTGTGGTCTAGAAGAGGCTTGAAAATCATTTTGGTGTAGTGTACTCAGTCATCAGGGTCCTATTTGAATTTCAAAAGGGAACTCAACCTGACTAGGAGAAGGGAGTGGGGATCTGCTCATACAGCCTGTTGAATCCTGCTGCACTAGAAGAGTAAAACTTGCAAGGGGAAAATGACTGAATAGATTTCTGAAGAGCTAACTGACCCAATTAGAAAGGTAGCTCAGTGGGGGAATTTCTGCCTTGAATATATGAGGTCCCTAGTTCAATTCCAGCTCCTCTAAGAGTAGTGATCCAACGGGATATCTAACATCCAGCTGATACTGTAGGTCAGGGAAAACATAGACATTATTTTTGTACTAGCTTCTTTTGGGTCCCTTATTTTTCCAAAAAAAAATAAAAAATAAGTTTACTTAAAAAAAATTTAACTTACTTTACTCACTAAAACCCACCTCAAAACCTGCATATAGATGCCTGCAGGGTAATTGATTGATGAACACAGGCAGCCTGAGAGGCTCCACAAGGAATGCTGTTCTTCCTTAGCTTTGTTTGACTGCTTGCTTGTGTGTTTGTTTGGGCTTTTTTTAAAATATATATATTTTGTTTTTGCTTTGTTTCTTGTTTTCCGTTCCTCTTACCCACACCCCTTTTTAATTAGGTGCTACTAGCTTGTTTCTTCTTTGCTATGCTTCTTCCTTGATTTCCCATTTTCTGTGTATACTGATTTTGTCTACCAATGCTATCTCTTTTTCTTCCTTTATTTTTCTATCTTCTCCTTTCTGTTGTGGTTCCTAGATTCCACTTTTTTTATTAGTCTGCAACTTATCTGGTTTCGATCTATGTCTTGTCCATTCTGTTTTCTTTTTTTTATTATATATTTTTCTTTCTGTTTTATCTTTTCTCTTTCTCTTTCTCCTCATCATTCTTACCCTTTAAATCATTCTAAATATTTTTCTCTATTTAGTTTCCCATTTCATTGTAGGTACTTCACTTTTTTATTCCTATTACTCTACACTGCATACATGAGTTAAATATGCATTTTACTAAGCCCCTCTCCTAACTTTTATTATTATTACAATTATCCTTTTTCTTTTCTTACCTCTTTCAATTTCTCTGGCCCTAATCTTTATCCTTCAATGGAACTCAGAAAACAGCAAGGAAATAGAACAAGAAGAACAAAGTGTCACAGAGAAAACACACACACAAAACCAGCAGCTAAACAAAGCTATAAACCAGAGAGAGGCTAATCAATTGAATAAATCCATCAAAATAAATGATGACGAAAGGGCAACAAAAAATTACAAACCATACTAAGGAACAGGAAAACATGGGCTAGTCCAATGAACAAATTAAAAACCAGGAAGAGATGCAGAACATTGAACAACTAATGAAAGCTGTCCAAACAAATATCATGGACCAACTTAATGAAGTGATGGAAGAGGTTAAGGATATTAAGAAGAAACTGGGAGAACATACTATAGAAATTGTAAACATACATAAAAAGATAACGGATATGATGATGATGAATGGCACAATCCAAGAAATCAAAAAGACACTGGAATCACATAACAGCAGATTTGAACAGGCAGGAGAAAGAATTAGTGATGTGGAAGACAGTACATCAGAAATTCAACAGATAGTAGAACAGATAGATAAAAAGATAGAAAAAATCCAGCAGGGACTTAGTGATTTAAAAGACAACACAAAATGCACAAACATATGCATTATGGGCATCCCAGAGGGAGAAGAGAAGGGAAAGGGAACAGAAGGATTGTTGAAGGAAATAATGGCTGAAAAGTTCCCAATCCTATTGAGAGAGATGGACGTGCATGTCCAGGAAGCACAGGACACCCCAAACAGTATAAATCCTAACAGGCCTAATCCAAGACATATGCTTGTTAAACTGTCCAATGATCAAGACAAAGAGAAAATACTCAAGGCAGCAAGTCAAAAGAGAATCATCACATACAAGGGAAGCTAAATAAGATTAAGTGCTGATTTCTCATCTGAAACATATATTCTTGATAAACCTATGCTGCTCATGAAGTGTTCTTTTTTAAAAGATACTTAGATAACATAAATGTTACATAAAGTAAAGGCTTCCCATATGCCCCACTCCCTACCTCCCCACACTTTCCCACATTAACAGTAGCCTTCATTAGTGTGGTACTTTTGTTAAAAATTGATGAACACATATTAAAACTTTGTCACTAAATGTGGATTATAGTATACATTATAGTTTAAACTGAAACCTACACATTATTCTAAGTTATGACAAGATATATAATGGTCTGTATCTGTCAGGGCAGCATCATTCAGGAGCATTCCAATATCCCAAAAGTGCCACCATATTACACCTATTTTTAGAAAGATATTTAGGTTACATAAATGTTACATTAAATTTATGTGATCTAAGTATCTTTTTTTGAAAATTAAAAATTAAAATAATAAAACAAAAAAGTAAATAAATAAATCATTTTAAAAAGATATTACAATTATAAAAAAGTGCTGTCATCAATTGTAAGAAATATTCTACACCAATGCAAGGTGTTGGTAGTAGGGTCGTGAATGGGAATCCTATATTCTATGCATGATTTTTCTGTAAACTCACAACTTCTCTAATTTAAAACAAATGTTCAAATAAAATGTTCCCATATAATCCCCTTTATTAAACACTTTACATTTATATATATATATATATATATATGATTTGCATATGCCCCACTCCCCACATCTCCAATTAAGTTTATACTGCTATTATAAAGTGAATTGATGAGTATGTCTTCTTTGTTTTTTATGAAGGAGATTGTGTATGATTAGTATATCTTACTTCATTGTTTAGTAATTGTTTACTTCAGTAAATCTGGACTTATGATTCAAATTTTTTAAAAAGTTTAATTTTCCTTTAAGTGGTCAAAGAAATGTTAAAATTTCCTTAAATATCCCATCAGTTTTGATACTTTTGCACTTAACTTTTCATTTTTATGAATATAAATAGATTTTTTGTTAATTATCATTGCATTGTCAAATGCAGATCTTAATTTTTAAATAATATATATTGGTTGCAATGTGTTCATGAATTCAGAATTTTAAAAGTTTTGGAAAGTTACATGGTACATACAATACATATTACATAATCCTCTAATAGAATCTGGTACCATATTCCATAATCAACTGCGACAATTTTTACAACAAATTTAATTTTTCCAGCACCAATCAATAACCAGTCATTATTTCACTACTAATCTACAATTTCTTCTGTCATATATAAACTTTCATGTGTGAGGTTCATAAAGTCTATAAATGCTCTTTTTTTTCTATTGACTTTTATTGTTTTCTTTCTGGTGTACAGTTCAATGAGTTCCACCCCCCCACACTTGCTGTCTGTGTCCATTTGCTGGGTGATTTATTTACTTTTTTTGTCTGTTTCTTACATTCTCTTCTCATTTTCCTCTTCTAGGCTTCCCCAGCATTCAATCCTAGGGACATCCGATGTGGGAGAGAAACACTCTGTCACTTGCACCACCTCAGTTCTTGATTTCTGGCACATCTCACCTTGACTCTCCATGTGTCTCTCTTGTTGCATCATTATCTTGCTGCATAACTCAGCAGGCCTGGCTCGCCATGCATCCTTGAGGGCCTGTGTCTAACTGCAAAGGCCGGGTTCACCTGCTTGCCTTTTTAAAAAAATTTTACCAAGAGGTCCCAGGGATCGAACCCAGGTCTATCCATATGCTAGACAGATGCGCAACCACTTGGGCCATAGTTTAACATATAATTTAAACATAGTTTCAGTTTAAACTATAATCCACTCTATTGTGTGTTGAATGTTAAGTTTTCTCACAAGTGGTTTTCAGAAGTTTATTATTGTGCACAGTTTCATATCCAACTACTAGGCAGGTATAACAGGGAATGGTCTTCTTTTCTGCCAGTAAGTCAGTCATTAGTTTGAGCATCACTGTGGATATATAACAAAGATTGGAAAGTTAGAGGGAATAAGGAAGAAATACATGGACTTGTCAGTAAACCGCGTGATATTGATATCATTATGAATAAGTTTCCTAACCAAATAGCAATGTAACAAAATAAAAATAATACAAAGCAGAGTATATCTATGTGGTTTTTTAAAGAAATTCCCAAGAGAATAAACACAGTGTGATATTATTTCTATTTCCCAGGTCTAGTGCAGGAAAATGTAAAAATGCATATTAGACACCTGAAAAGTCATATTTCATAAGTTAATGTCAGAAGTGTTTAGGGTGAATATTGATGATAACACATGTATTATGAAACTATTTTTAATTGACATGATTCTAGTTCTTCAGAAAATAAAGAACTGATATTTAATAAAAGTGTCTTTTCTTTTCTACTCCTGATGACTTCCAGAAACCTTTCACAACATTAATTTCAATTTCAGACATTAGTAGAAATTAATGTATTCAATCATTTAAATGAAAATTTTAAAAATATAGTATTAGGTAGCAAAATATTCTTTGCAAGATACCAAGGGAATTGATTTGACTAATTTTAACAGTTTGTTTATCATTTTTAAAAAATGATATGCAACAGTAAATTATTGACATTTTTTTACAATTTATTTTCAATTTGGGACATACAACCCAGAAAATCTAAATAAGAAAGGTATATGAAGTCTATGTAAATCCTCATTAGGAGAATCATCATGTGCACACCTAAGATTTTACAGCAAAGCTTTAAGTTTTCCTGCAGATAATTATTCACATATTAAAAAAAAAAATCTCTTGACTTGACATAAGTGCTTAACAGAGAATGATCATCTAACCAAAGGCAGCAGATGTCCATATTGTATGAAATGAACAACATGATCTCTGGGTGTTCTTTTTT
>JAQZBX010031824.1:0-26134 GCA_029593785.1 Cabassous unicinctus
TAGTGAAAATAATGAAGACCAAGTTGGGAAACTGTGTGAAAATTGAGCAGGGAGAATGTGTGGGACAGCATTTTCCTGTTCCCTCATTCATGTACACAGAGTGGTGGAATGTAGGCAGAGATCTAGGTAACTTCCCCCATTAAGATAGTCCTATAACCTGCTCCAAGTTTCAATAGTAAATATGAATCTTAAAAACCAAGAGAGCTTAGACTAGTATTAGAGAATATGTAAATAAGACCCATTTTATTTTCCACATGTGATCAGTATGATAAGAAATATTCTATCAGATATTACAAGACTTGGTCAGTGTTTTGGAAATGGAGAGAATTACTATAAGGCTATAGGAATAAGTGTGAAGTAAGAGGGCCAAACATATATAACCTCTTTCTCCTGCCTTGTCTTTGTCCTTTTCTCTCCTCCAAACAACAAATTCGTTCTAATAAAATGCAATTCATTCCATCAACTCTTCATCTCTTTACTCTCTATCTTTACATTTGCTATTTCCTGTCATTAATATGCTACCCCTTCCAAACCCCTACAGTGCTTCACTTTAGTTTATTTGGCACCTCCATGTTGAAGACTTTCTGGGATCCCAGAAGCAAAGAATTCATCTCTACTTTGGGTTTACACTCTACACAATCTTCTAAAGTAATGCTTATTATGTTATATTCTAATTTTCTCTTCCCTTGTGTATTTTCTTTTACGAGACAATGTCTATTTGTCTTGCAAAATACTGGTAGAGTATTTGCCAGTACCTGGAAATACTTGGTAGCATTAAAGAGGAAAGATCTGGAGTGGGCAGAGGGGTCAGGGAGCAGGAAACTAACTCTGAAGCTTTTAAGTTGGAAAAAATATGCATGTTACCAGAGAGGTAGCAGCAATAGAAAATAAGCAGTTAGAGGAAAGGAATGAGAGGGGTTAATGGGTGGTATAGTGATCTGAAGCAGACACAAAAATATATGACTAGTAAAGAATGAGAGGATTATTTTTAGGAAGAGAGAAATTTGATTGACCACCTTTAAAAACTGTAGGAAACATTTCAGATAAGAAGCTGCAAGAAGAATTCTTAAAACATAAAGAAGATCAGATCACTCATCTGCTTAAAACCTTCCAAAAACAGCCCAGTCTACTCAGTGTAAAAGCCAACATGGTAACAACTGCACACAGGATATCACCTTTCCCCACAATTACTTCTCTGACTTCGTTTTCTACCCCTCTCTCCTACACCACTCTGCTCCAGCCATTCTGGCCTCCTTAGTGTTCCTCCCTCTGTGCTAAGATCTTAGGGTCTTTGAACTAGTGGATCCCTTTGTCTGGAAAGCTCTTCTTCCACCTAGGCCCACGTCTAATGCCTTCACTTTCTACATCACTCTGCTCATGACTCTCATCCTGACCACCCTATTTAAAGTAAGAAAGTGCAATCAACTCCCTGCACTCCTGTTTTTCCTTATGTGCTCTATTTATTTTCTCCTTAGGACTTATCAATTCACACATTTATGTCCTCATAGTATTTATTGTATATCACCTGTCTCCCTCTCCTAGGTGGTAACTACTTAAGCTCAGGACTTTTTAGCTATTTTTGTCTGCTTTTTTTCACTGAGGTATTCCAAGCATCTATAATAGTGCCTGCCACAAAAAAGGGGCTCAAAAATTATTTGTGGAAAGAATGAATTTAACATACAGAAAGAGATGGGATAGCTAATAGTAGGAAATTCTTGAGAAATGGGATCTAGAGGTGATGGCAGGACTGGTCTTAGATGAACTAAAGAAGGAATGAGCAGAGATGGTCTGTGGAGACAAAGGACATAAATGATTTGTAGTGAGAAGATGAATAAATTCCTATATCTTATCTCATTTGTCTGCTGAGAGTTGGGAGTGGATTGGTATGGCAGTTGGAGTTCAGAGGCAGGATTTCTGGGGAAAGGTGGAGAAAGAATTGACTGTAAACATGTTGCAGGATAATTATTCATTATTTGGAGCACAGTGGTGTTTCACAGCTATAAGATTATGGTGGCATCATTGTTTTCTTGAATATTTTATTTTTTATTTTTACAAACATTCCCTGTTCCTCCCTTCTCAATTCCGCCTTGCCTGGTAATGTCTAATCTGCTTTCTATCTCTGAGAATTTACTATTTCACTTCATGTCTTATAAGTGATATCATACAATATTTTTCCATATGTACCTTGCTTATTTCACTGAGCATAATGTTTTCAAGGTACTTCCATGTGCAGCATGTTGCATAAATTTTTTCTTATGGATGAGTGATATTCCTTTGTGTTTACCTACCCCATTTTGTTTATTCATTCATTTTTTAATGGACATGTGTTTTTACAGCTTTTGCTACAGTGAATAATGCTGCTATAAACATTGGTGTACAAGAATCTGTTTGAGATCCTGCTTCACTCTCTTTGGGTGAATTGGAATAGCCAGGTCAAAGAAAAATTCTATATTTTACTTTTCTACTTAATATCTATTTTGTCTAATAGTAATGTAGCCACCCCTGCTCTCTTCTGATTGCTATTTGCATGAAATATTTTCTTCCAACTTTTCACTCTCAACCTATTTTTATCTATGGATCTATGATTGTTGTCTTGTAGACAGCATATACTTGGGTTGTGTTTCTTTATCCATTCTGCCAATCTCTGCCTTTTGATTGGTGAGTTTAATCCATTTACATTTTGGAAATTACTAAGAAGGCAAGATTTACTTCTGCCATTTTGCTAATTGTTTTTTGTAAGTCTTACACCTTTTTTGTCTTTCGTTCCCTCCATTACTGCCTTTCGTTTTGTTTACATGATCTTTTATAATGAGCTATGTTGAATTACTTCTTTCCTTTTGTGCACACTTTTAATGTTTGTTTGGGTTTTTTTTACATTTCCCGTAGGAATTACATTTAGCATCCTTAAATCATTACATTTTTCTTTGTGTTGATTCCAGTTTGACCTCAGTAGCCTACCCATAGCCTGAACCTATAAGCCCCATCCCTCCCTTTGTTGTTGTCCTTGTGAAAAATAACATTTTATACATGTTGTGCCCAGTAAGACAGATTTACACTTGTTTTTATGCATTTGAATTTTAAGCCTTACAAGGAGTAAAAGACAGCATCAAATCAAAAGTGACATGATACTGGCATTTATCTTTATTCATACTATTACACTGGCAATCTTTATTTCTTCACAGCTTTGGGATGCTGTCTGGTGTCCTTTTCTTCAACATGGAAGACACCTTTAGCACTTCCTTCCTGTAAGGCAAGTGTATTTGTAACAAACTCCTTCAATTTCTGCTTGCTAACAAATATGGTCATTTCTCCATTATGTTCAAAGGACAACTTTGCTGAGTATATTATTATCAGGTAACTTTTCTTCTGTTAGCAATTTAAATATGCCTCCCAGTGGATGGTGGCATTATTTTGCCCTATTATGTGATTTTTCTTTATCTGGGCTCAGCTGCCCAGGTGCAGATAAGGAGAAAACCCACTGCTTTCTTAGACGGCCACCTGCATGGGCTATGTTGAGTTCTTCCTCCAATGGGCTACTTGTGTGCGTGTTGTAGCTCAGACACATTGGGCTGTAATGGCTGATATTGTTTTTTTTCTCCTCAAGATTGTGAATAGAGGATCTGATTTTCTCATCTTCATTTTTTCAGGATCTAGTGTAGGTCCTGACCCCAAATAAATATTTGATAGATCTTTAGCATAACTACCAATAATGCTATAAATTTTCTCTGTTTATCATTTGTTATAGCTTTTAGTATTGTAATAGAATCCTCTTTGCACTCATAAGGGAATTGAGGTTTAAAAAAGTTAAAGCTTGCTTCAGATTATAAATTTAGTGATAGTTAATGATGAACTAGATATCAGGTGATCCAAATCTTTGACTCACTGGTCTGCAGTTTTCTTAGCTTACTTTTCGAATATTGGGTCTCCTTTTCTCCCTATCTTGTTACTTTAAGTTTTCCATGATTTCTGAAAGATAAGACATATGTGGGTGTGCATTCACAAACGAATACTCCAAAACCTAGTTCTACAATTGTTCACTTTTAGGCTATGTGCTCCCATACCACTTCTTTGGCAAAAAATTTCCTCCCTGAGAGAGTTGTTTAAATTAATTAAAGGATAATTTTTAATGGAGAAAGGAGACAAATTTGAGTTTTATTTCTAAACACTTTTCCAACACATATAGCCAATTACTATATTGGAGATCTGGGGTTTTGGGCCAAAAATACATACATACCAAAAATAATTACTAAATGTGTGAAATTCCATGTCTCCTTCTTTCCAGTTCCCCGAGTGCTGCCTCTCTCTTTCTCTATAGGTCATAGGCTATCTTTATTGTTCTCCTTAAGAAGTATGTTTCTCTTTTATTTTCATATTATTTATAACCTCAAGCCAACTTATATCTCTAGTTTTCTTTCTTCTATGCCCACTTCCACAAAAGATTTAAAATTTCAGTTTTGTCCTCAGATCAATCATGCCCTGAGAAGCCAAGACCCTTCTGAGTTGAACTTCCTGAGTATCCCCTCCCAAAGCAACTCCTTGTCCTCAAGCACTGCCCATAATAAGCAATTTAGGATCAAAGAGTTGACAGAATTGGCCAAGGAAGACTTTTTCCTGGAGTGAAAAAAAATTTTTTTGAGGCATCTTTGAGGACATAGAAAAATCTCACAAAGTAATCTGGAATAAAAATTATTTACAAATGTTATTAAGAGTCAATTAAAACCCCAAAATGTGTTTTAACATTCCAAGAAGGTAGACATTTGCTCATCTATTTTAAAAGTATATAGCCTTAAAAATATGCCAAGAATTATTAACCACCTCAGCCAGAGCTTTCAAAAGATATCCAAAAGAGCTGAGGAGTCGGCCACACCCACTGATTTACCAGACCAGGAGAATTTTTTCCAGTGGATATCCTGCTTTTATTTTCTCTAGGTTTTTTATTTCTCTGCCTTCCTGCTCTGTTTCCTGGACCATCCTTAAGCACTTATTGCAACCACCGTCGTCTCCTGCCTTATAACTGCTTCTGAAATTGGGGGATTTGCTGATAAGGAAAGCGTTTATTCCCACTCCTATCTAATGATCCATTGCTGACCCAGATCTAACAGCCTGAGTCCTGAATATGACCTTATGATTCTGCTTTGAGATGTTTTGCTTTGCATCTAAGGCAGATTGTTTTCTAGTCCTGTTCTAGTCTCCTGATTTTCTGGAGAGGATCTTGTGGACACTCATGACTCCTAGATCTTGCCAGTAGGGTTAAGTTAGTGATAATGTGCCTGTAACCTGACCAGCCCTTGCTGATAAATTGGCATTATTATTATTAAATCCATTATCTTTTGGTGTTCAAACCATGTGGAAGATAAACATCACCAATATTAGTGAGTTCATCCTGGTGGGCTTCCCAACTGCCCCTTGGTTGCAGTTTCTGCTCTTCTTCCTCTTCCTCAACACTTACTTATTTGTGCTGTTGGAGAATTTGCCCATCATCTTTACCATATGGGTCACTGCCTGCCTGAATAAGCCCATGTACTATTTTCTGGGCTCCATGTATTTTCTGGAGGCCTCGTATATTTCTGTCATGGTACCCAAGATGCTGACTGGATTCCTACATCATCCCAACTCCATCTCCTTCCTCGGCTGCATAACCCAGCTCTATTTATTCATGTCACTTGCCTGTACTGAATGTGTGCTTCTAGCAGCCATGGCCTATGACCATTACATAGCCATATGCTGGCCTCTCCGCTATCCAGTCATGATGACCACAAGATTTTGTGTTTAGCTGACCACCAGTTCCTGGGTAAGTGGCTTCACCATCTCCATGGCAAAAGTATACTTCATCTCCCAAGTTGCCTTCTATGGCAACAATATCTTGAACCATTTCTTCTGTAATGTGTCCCCCATCCTCAAACTGGCCTGCATGGACTTTTCTATGGCTGAAATGGTGGACTTTATTCTAGCTCTCATCATCCTTGTGTTTCCTCTCTCAGCCACTGTCCTCACCTATGCCTTCATTGTCTCTACCATCCTCCACATTCCCTCAGCCAGTGGGCAGTGGAAGGCCTTCTCCACCTGTGCCTTTCACCTTACAGTGGTGGTCATCTTCTACACAGCTGTGATCTTCATATATGTCTGACCTCAGGCTATTGCTTCATTCAACTCCAACAAATTGATTTCAGCCATATATGCAGTCTTTACCCCCATGTTCAATCCTATCATCTACTGCCTGAGGAACAAGGAGGTCAAGCAAGCCATCAAAAGACCATGGCCAGTGGATGAGCCCTTTTCTTGAGAGATTCTCTTTGCTGAAGAGACCCAGTCACTGCTTTTCTTTTCATCATTACTGACTTAACCTCAAAAAACACTTCCATTAGGGGAAATTCTACAATTATAAACATGCTTATTTAGTAGAACGATTTAGGGATGTGGGGCCAGAGATCAAAGGAAATTTCCTTTTCTGCTCAGCCTTAATCAACCAACTTCTTTTGGGTAGTGGATGTGGCTCAAGTGGTTGAGCGCCTGTTACCCACATGGGAGGTCCCGGGTTTGGTTCCTGGTGCCTCCCATATACAAAAAAAAAAAAAAAAAAAAAAAGCAAAAAAAATGATATAACCAACTCAGGGGACCTGATGTGGCTTAGTGATTGAGTGCCGGCTTACCATATATGAGGTCCTGGATTCATTCCCCAGCCCTGGTATCATTAAAATATAATAATAAAAATAGTAATAATAATAATTTCTTTTATAAATCAGTGAGTGAACTAATAAAAACTCCAAGAAATATAATTAGTAAGGGTTAGGAAATGATTTTACTTTTTATAAAGATGATATTAGGAAAAAAATCAGTTTTTATCCAATTATATTTAGAGTTCTATTGGTGAGGCTTTTCTATTTTTATTTTGTTTTGCTTTGAAAGTCTTCTGTATCTTAGGAGGGGTGCATAACAGAGATTCTGCTATAGTCAATATTCCCAGATACAACCTGTTCCTTGCTACCAAGTGTTGATGGGTCTGGTCCTTTTATAATCAAATTACCTTGATATCTCATTTTAATTACATTTCAAAATTTAGGAAAATGAAAGGAAAAATTTCTTCAGTGTCTGATGGAGACATAATAATGTAGAAACCATGGCAGAGAGCAAGAGAAGATATGGACTCATGTAATATTTCATGCTTTATTTCTTTTCCTTTGTAGAAATATCTACATGTAATTTTTAAAAGAAACAGCCAGAAGCAAGACAGTAAGAAAACCAGTGATAGTTGGTTAAGCTTACCTTTTTAGGTAAAGGAAGCATTGGCATTGACAAGATGCCAAGTGCTTTGGTTTAGATGGCTCTTGGCTGAATGTGCAGGATTTTCCCATGTCTCCCAGACCATTCCCCTTCTTATTTGTTTTCCTTTTGATTTTGGGAAGGTGGATTCCACACCCTAAGGAGTAGTATGAGCTTTCATTTGGCTGTTATAAAATGAAAGATGAGAGATGAATTCTGCTGGCCTGGATACAATATTGGATGAGTGCAATAATAAAATATGGTCTCACTAGAGTTTGAGAATGACAGACATAGTAATTCAATCCAATATTTTGGAGTCCACATTTTATAAGTTTCAATTTGGCTACTGATTTATTCAACAATATATTTACTGTGTTTTGACTTTATTTACCTTGTAACTCCATGACCTTCCCTTTTTGTATTGTTTCTATAAAATATCAGATGAGATTGTTTAATTTAGTTTTATATAATGTTGGGAACTGAATCATGTTCCCTACAAAAGGCATGTTCAAATCCCAACCCACATTCCTGTGTGTGAACCCATTTGCTAATAGGACCTTTGAAGATGTTATTAGCTAAGGTGTGCCCAACCTGAATGAGGGTGGGCCTTAATCCAAGATGGCTGAAGTCCTTATAAGCAAAGAATTTTGGACACAGAGAAAAGCCACAGGGAACAGCCAAAACCTGGAAGTCAGTGGAGCTAGAAGAAAGAGGAGAAGATGCCGTCATGTGCACTGCCATGTGACAGGACAGCCAAGAAATCCCAAGTTGCCGGCCTCACAGAAAATACCCACGCTGGATGAAGCAAGCCATCTAGCCTCTGAAACCATGAACCAATAAATTTCTGTCCTTAAGGCAACCCGTTATTTGTTATTTGTTTTAGCATCTAAGAAACAAAAACCTATCTATTACTATGACTTACAAAGTGTGGTACTTTCCAACTTATCTAAACCTATTAAATTATCCTGGCCTCCACGAATTTTAACCTAAATGCTGTATATTTCTAATGATATGTACCATATTTCTCTACTCAAAATGTAAAGGAAATGGATCATGGTCCTCTCGGGGACACTAAAAATAATACAAGGTGCTTTATCTTGAATCATATAATTCCATACACAAATGCTAGAATTTTCTAGGCTTTTGTGTAAAATAGGGTTTTTCTGTATAGATTTTGACATAAAATTTGTTATTACTTGCTAATGGACAATTAGTGCTATTTTTGAACTCTTATAAGTTTATTTTTATACTTTAAATGCTATTTAATTTCTGTTAAACTTCCCTGGCAACCTTCATTACTATTAAGTAAACTATCATCTGTATTTATAACCTGATATTCATTTTCTGTCCTAAACCATCTGATTTTTTAAAAATTTGTTGTAACCATTAGATTATTTGTTATCCACATCACTGGTGTCCTACTTTCTTCAATTGGAATTCTGAGAACATTATCTTATTTCTTTTGTAACAGTGCATTTTCCTCTCTTTTTATTGCTATGTATTTGATTATTGTATTTATTTTATTTTAATGGTTAAAACATTTTGTTTTTAAATGTTTAAAGCATCCAGAAAAGTAGAGAAAATAGTTTAACTGACAACTCTGTCCACAAGCCAGAGTTTAAAAATTGAATATTAAAAGCTTCAGATAATTATATTTTGGAATTATGTTGCATATATAAATTGTACCTTGGGAATATATATATATATATATAATATATATATATATAAAATATCAAAAGAATAGCATTCAAAGTAACATTCAAGAAGGAAAATTCATATGGCATACAGCTCAATAGAAATCTTCATACAATGGGAAGGATAGAGAAAGGCTGTGGTTTTCCTGGACATCCATCAGGCAAGAAACTAGAAGAAATAAAAGATAAATTGTCAAAACTGAAGGTTAAGCAGAAAGTTTCCATTTATAAAAATGGATTGAACAACATTTTTTATAAATTTTATCATTAATTGTAAAAAAATGTGGATTCTACTTTTACTGAGTGCATCATTAAAAGTTCACCAAGTAAAAGAAATATATATTAAAAGATTTATGGCCAAGAACTGTATGACTTGATTATGAGGACTGATGAGGCAAGTCCAAAATTAATACGGAAGGCTGTCAGGAAGGCAAGCTTGAACTCTTGTGCACAATCCAAAGATTCTGTCCAACAACCGAATTTCTTCTTCCTCAGGGAAGCTTCAGTTCTGCTCTCAAAGACTTTCAACTAAGTCATTCTTACCCATAATATCCAGGATAATCTCCCTTACTTAAAGCAAATTGATTATAAACTTTACTCACATCTACAAAATATCTTCAAAGGAACACCTCATTTAGTGTTTGGTTGAATAACTGGGGACTATAGCCTAGCCCAGGTGTAAACTCAAAATTGACCATCACAGTCAACTTGGCAGGCATATACATCTCCTTAAACCACACTTCACTCCACATAAAGACAAAGCCATACTTCAACATACCATGATGAATCTATCCTGAACACAAAAGAAAACATGCCCTTTTTCCACAAAAGATGCAAAGTTCTTGGGTGATGTTCATTCTTCTCCTTTGATATCCTGTAACTTACCACTGTGAAATAAAATTAATTATGATTAATACCTCTTATGCTAGATGATACGAAGGTAAGAGAATTAAGAAAACAAAACACTTGGCAAATATATATATATGCGCACACACAAACATAGTCACAATAAAATAAGGAAGAAATATTCTTAACTATTACAGTCCTCATCTTTGCAACTTGTCACATCATCTTAGCTGGTATTGATAACTACCTTCTTCCATTACTCTTTCCACATTCTCCTTGCCCTCAGCAAGCACGTCATTAGACTGTGTATCTTTCCTTGTTGGGAAGACCTGTACCTTTATTCCTGAAATTAATTAGAAGTTTTCTCTGAATTGAGTGGTTGTAGTTTTGTATTGACTATAATCACAGACATGGCAGCACTAAGATACATTCTAAGGGATCTCCGATATTACAGACATAATCTTCCTTAACCCCATTGTGTAGTAGCAATCCAATTTCCTTTTGATAATCTGGATCAATCACTGTTGGTTAAGAGGCTTGAGAAGCCTAAAGGTACTAGTGGCAGTCTCAAATTCCTGTTCAATGGAATCAGTGTTGTGTCTTCTAGCGGAAGCACTACTCCCTTTGAAAGTAATACCTCTAACCAGCAAAGCCTAAGGTCATTGACTGTGAAGCATACATTTTGCTAATGGATGACTGGGCTAATAGGGTGTGACGCCACTCCCATATCTACCCTTTGATTTTTGGACCCATGAATCATGGCTATGGGAAAAAAAGGAACACATATGGAATGTTACTTTAGAGCATATACAGGACCTTGCCCAAAATCTACATAATATTACTTCCTTGATAGTACTGTAGCTGCTTATTCAAAAGGCCATTCCACAATTCTACAAAGCCAGGTGCTTCAGGATGATGCGGGACATGATATTAAATAATACCAGCAAGGTCCATGACCACAGGACCATTGCCACACTTCATTTGCTTTTTTATTTTTAATATACTTTTTCATTTTTTAAAAGATACTTAGATTATATGAATGTTACATAAAAAATATAGGGGACCCCCAAATGTCCCATTCCCTATCCCCGCCACACATTCCCACATTAACAACATCCTTCATTAGTTTGGTACATTTGTTACAATTGATGAACACATTTTAGGGCATTGCCACTAAGCGTGGATTATAGTTTTCATTGAAGGTTATACTCTCTCCCACACAATTTTGTAAGTAATGAAAAAATATATAATGGCCTGTATCTGTCATTGCAATGTGATCAGGTCTATTCCTATGTCCCGTAAATGCCCACTTAGTACACTTGTTTTTCCCTCTCCTTACCCTCAGAACCTCCAGAGACCCCTGCCTCCACATCAATGATGAAAGTTCTTCCAATGCTAGAATCACAATAAGTCTATAGCAGAAAAACACTGAGTCTACTCTAGTCTTTCCTTCATTCACCAATCCTGAGGATTCTGGGATGGTGGTGCCCACTCCACCTCTAACTGAAAGAGTGCTTAGATTCCATGGGGCAGATGGTTGTGATTATCTTGCTTGCAGTTGCAGACACTCTCTCTTCCTTACGATGGTCGATGTCCAACATCATCTCCTTTTTTTTTGTCCTGGGTAAGTCTAATAAACTGGAGAGTAGATGTTGCAACTCTGTTGCGATTCAAGGCCCAGCTAGTACATGGACAGCCTAAAGATTTAAATCTCTTGGTCATACACTTATCAACTCTAGTATTAACTATAGGTTCAAATAGAAGGGACAGAAGAGCCATGTGTAGGGAAAACACAACTGACTCCAACTCTTTCACACTGGGGAACATAAATTCCCAAGTAAGGCCCACTGTCAGGGCACAAAACTTCTGAGCTGTCTGCCCTGCCTATAGTGTCTGGATGTCTCCAGAGCCCTCAGGAGCCCCGCTATTTGAGGCAATATTTACTTTGGCAGTCAATGAGATCCTGCTGAGGTGTGCATAAGCATAACCTCTGATATGACTTTCCGACTTACCTTGAAGTCTCTTAGCCATTTGTCTTTACACTTTCCCACTTTTGGTCAAGGTCTTTTTCCAGTTACATTGCTAGTTGGTGCTTCGTAGTAATCCCTCAGTGCCGGGGCGGCATATCCCTGGGAGTCATGTCTCATCCTGGGGGGATGATAATGCAGTTATATGCTCAGTTTGGCTTAGAGAGAGGCCACATTTGACCAACAAGGAGGTTCTCAGGAGGTAACTCTTAGGCACACTATAATTCTAGGCTAAGTTTCCATTTCAAAAGTAAAGTTTCATAAGTACAGTCATCAATATCAAGGACCTGTCAGTGGTACATTCTCCTTCAGTAGTCACTGGCCCTGCACTCAAGTGATTCTTGCTGTACCCTTACAGAATGTGGCAGAGATCCCCAGAAAGGGAATCTGATAGTCTTTAGGTTGGTTTGTGAATCTCCACCCACTGTGACAATGCCCCAACAACACTTGAACACATTTATATGCCTTATAGTATGCCCCAGGTGAATCTCCTCCCATGTATGCCCCATCACTGACACCCTGCACCAATGAGCCTCCCTTGCCACAGTAATAATCCTTCTGTGATCCAATCCTTCTTCAAAAATGAAGCCAACAAAATAACCAAGTACAATTAATAAGAAAATGAAATGATAGCTTTAAAAATAACAAATAAAATACAAAAATTTAAGAATTTTTGGAATAATAAAAAAAATAAAATTATTAAAAATAATTTGACAATATGTTTTTCAATACTGTAAGATTTGTTATCTTGTGCGTACAATGAAATTTTCTTCCTTTTATTCCTCCAGTGTCTTACTTTTCTTCATTTTATCTTCAAATAAGCTATAGGTTACAGAAACATGATGTACAGAATATAGGAGATTCCCACATACCCAACATCCTCCCCCTTTTCTCCTTTCCCCTATTAATAACATTTTACACGTGGATGGTACATTTGTTAAAATTGATGTACAAATATTGAAACATTGCTACTAACCAAAGTCAGTGGCTTAAATTATGGTTTACATTTTGGACCATAAAGTTTTATAAATTTTGATAAAATTTAACATGGCCTGAATCCATCATTGCAAGACCATGCAGAATACTTCCATTGCCCCCGCAAATTCCCTGTGTTTCATCTATTCTATTCCTCCCTACGCCTGCACTCGGTACCCATGGCAAACACCACACTTCACTCCTTGAAGAACAAGACTCAGAGTTACTTGCAACAAGATTGAGGGCTTGACATGCTGGCCTGTCCTCCCTTATTAGGCACTGCCTATGCTCTTGAGAAACTCCCGCCCTTCTATTTGAGAACATAGCAGAATTCCCAGGATGGGAGTCCAACACCTTCCCACTCATTATGTGGGTCTCATAGTAATGCAACACACTATGACAAGATGAACACTTGTACATTCCTTAGAAGTCTGCACCAGGTGCACCCTGTCCTGCATGCCATCCAAATGCAGCACCCTAAACCAGTAACCCTCCCCTGCCATATTTGCCAAAAGAACATTCCCAATGTTGCAGTATCAACCATATACCCACAAATCCCCAGCGTTCACCTGCCCCCTCCCTCAAACCTCCCCCCATTTTCAAAGACAGTCCAACCCACCCTCCCTACACCCCTCACAAACTGGCACTACAAAACCAAAGAGTATCACTGCACAACTGTCATGCCCATGCACTGCACAATTACACCCTTCCACATTACCATATATTTTGCCCTTATAGGCATTGGCTCACAATCTTCTTTTACCTTTCTGTCTCTTGTAAACCTATCTTCCAGACTCTAGCTCTGTGAGTTTGCTCAATTTGCTTAATTCATATCAGTGAGGTCATGTAATATTTTTCCCTCAGTGCCTGGCTTGCTTCATTCAACATAATGTCTTAAAGATTCATCCATGTTATCCCATGTGTTAATACTACATTGCTTCTTACAGCCGAGTAATATTCCATTGTTTAAATATACCACAATTTGTTTATCCATTCCCCTGTTGATGGACTTTTGAGTTGTTTCCACCTTTTGGCAATAATGAATAATGCCACTATGAACACTGGTGTGCATATATCTGTTCATGTCCTGGGGTTCAATTCTTCTGGGTATATACCCAGCAGTAGGATTACTGGATCATATGGCAGTTCTACAGTTAGCTACCTGAGGTCCTGTCAAATTGTCCTCCACAATGGCTGCACCATTCTACATTCCCACCAGCAGTGGATGAGGGTTTTCACTCCTCCTCATCCTCTCCAACACCTGTTTTTTAATAGCCACCATTCTAATGGGTGTAAAATTATATCTCCTTGTAGGTTTAATTTGCATTTCCTTAATAACTGGTTATGTTGAGCTTATTTTCATGTGTTTTTTAACCAGTTGTATGTCTTCTTTGGAGAAGTATATATCCAAATCATTTGCCCAGTTTTTAAATGGGCTGTTTGTTTTTTATTTTTGAGGTGTAGGATTTCTTTATATATGCTGAATATCAGACCCCTATCAAATATATGGTTATCAAATATTTTCTCCCATTGAGTAGGCTGCCTTTTCATTTCTGGACAAACTCCTTTGAGGTGCAAAAGTTTTTAATTTGAGAAGTCCCATTTATCTATATTTTCTTTTGTTGTTCGTGCTTTGAGTGTAAAGTTCATGAAACCATTTCTTAATACAGGATCCTGTATATGCTTCCTTACATTATCTTCCAAGATCTTTTTGCTCTTGGCTCTTATATTTAGATCTTTGATCCATCATGAGTTTTTTTTAATAAGGTGTGAGATGTTGTTCCTCTCTCATTCTTTTGGATATGGATATCTGGTTCTCCAAGCAAAATTTGTTGAAGAGGCCATTCTTTCCCAGTTGAATGGGCTTGGTGGCCTTGTCAAATATCAATTGACTGTATATGTGAGGATCTATATCAAAATTCTTCTTTGGTTCCATTGCTCAGTATGTCTATACTTGTGCCATTACCATGTAGTTTTGACCTTTGTAGCTTTGTAGTATGTTTTAAAGCCAGGTAGTTTGATTCCTCTTATTTCATTTTTCTTTTTCAATATGTGTTTGGCTATTCAGGGCCTATTGCCCTTCCAAATAAATTTCATAGCAAGCTTTTTGAATTCAGAAAAAAAATGCTGTGGTAATTTTCATTGGGATTGCCTTAAATCTGTAAATCAATTTAGGTGGGGTAGATATCTTAATAATGTCTAGTGTTCTTATCCATGAACAGGGAATATTCTTCCATTTATTTAGGTCTTCTTTGATTTCCTTTACCATGTGTAGTTTTCTGCATATAAGTTATACACATTGTAGTTAAATTGATTCCTAGGTATTTGATTCTCTTGGTTGCTATTGTAAATGGGATTATTTCTTGATTTCTTCATCAGATTGCTCAGTGGTGTACAGAAATGCTACTGATTTTTGAACATTGATCTTATAACCTGCCACTTTACTGAACTCATTTATAAGATCTAGAAGGTTTGTTGTAGATTTCTCAGGGCTTTCTATGTATAGGATCATGTCATCTGCAAATGGTGAAATTGTCACTTCTTCCTTTCCAATTTGGATGACTTTTATGTCTTTTTCTTGCCTAAGTGCTCAAGGAAGTACTTCTAAAACAATGCTAAATATGAGAGGTGAAAGTGGGCATTGCTGTCTTTTTTCAGATCTTATAGGAAAAGCTTTTAGGATTTCACCATTCAATATAATGTTAGCTGTATTTTGTCGAATGCTTTTTCTGCGTCTATAGAGATGATCATGTGATTTTTTTCTTTCTATCTGTTTATGTGGTGTATTACATTGATTGATTTTTTTATGTTGAAACATTCTTGCATATCAGTGATGAAACCCACTTGGTCGTGGTGTATAATTCATTTGGTGTTAATGAATACGATTAGCAAGTATTTTGTTGAGTATGTAGCATCTAGGTTCATTAGATTTGTCTATAGTTTTCCTTTCATGTGGCATCTTTGTTTGGCTTTGGTATTAGGATGATATTGGTATCATAAAATGAATTAGGAAATATTCCCTCCACTTCTATTTTTGGAAGAGATTAAGCAGGATTGGTGTTAGTTCTTTCTGGAATGTTTGGTAGTATTCACCTATGAAGCCTTCTGGCCCTGGGCTTGTCTTAGTTGGGAGGTTTCTCATGACTAATTCTATCTGATTACTTGTGATTGTTCTGTTGAGATCAGCACTTTCTTCTTTCATCAATGTAGGCTGCTTGTGCATTTCTAGGAATTTGTCCATTTCCTCTAAATTATCCATCTTGATGGCATACAATTTTTCAAAGTATCCTCTTATGATGCTCTTAATTTCTGTGTGGTCAGTGGTAATATCTGCTTTCTTGTTTCTCATTTTATGTATTTGCATCTTCTCTCTTTTTCTTTGTTAGTCTAGATAAGAGTTTGTCAATTTTATTCATCTTCTCAAAGACCAGCTTTTAGTTTTGTTTATTTTTTCTCTTGCTTTCTTATTTTCTATTTCATTTACCTCTGCTCTAATCTTTGCTGTTTCCTTCTTTCTACTTGATTTGAGGAGAGTTTGTTGTTCTTTTTCTAATTCCTCCAGATGTGCAGATAGGTCTTTGAATTTAGCTCTTTCTTCTTTTTTAAGATAGGCATTTATGTCTATAAATTTCCCTATTAGCACTGCTTTTGCTGTATCCCATAGGTTTTGATTCATTGTGTTGTCATTTTTATTCATTTCAAGGTAGTTACTGATTTCTTTTGTGATTTCCTCCTTGATGCACTGATTGTCTAAGACTGTATTGTTTAACTTCCTGGTTCTCTGGCCCCTACTGATTTCCAGCTTCATTCCATTGTGGTCAGAGAATTTACTTTGTATAATTTCAAACTTTTTGAATATATGGAGAGTTGTTTTGAGGCCCAGCATGTGGTCTATCCCGGAGAATTATCCATAAGTGCTTGAGAAGAATGTATATACCACTGTATTTGGGTGTAATGTTCTGTATATGTCTATTAAGTCCAGATCTTGTAATGTATTTTTTAAGGACTGTGTTTCTTTATTGATCCTCTGTCGAGATGTTCTGTCTAGTGTTGATAATGCTGAATTAAACTCCCCCTCTATAACAGTAGAGGTACCTATTTCTCCACTTAGCTTTTCCAATGTTTGCCTCATGTATTTGGAGGCAACCTGGTTAGGTGCATAAATGTTTGATTGTCCTTTCTTTTTGATAGATTACCCCTTTAATTAATGTATACTGTCCTTCTTTGTCTCTTACAATAGTTTTGCATTTAAATTCTATTTTGTCCAATATTAGCATAGCTATTCTTGCCCTTTTCTGATTATTGTTTGCATGTAAAATGTTTTCAAACCATTCACTTTCAGCCTTTTTGCATCCCTTGGTCTAAGGTGAGTGTCCTGTAGAAAGCATATAGATGGGTCATATTTCCTTACCCATTTTGCCAATCTGTGTCTCTTGATTGAAGAGTTTAATCCATTGACATTCAATGTTATTACTGTCAAAGAATTACATATATTAGCCATATTTTCTTTAGGTTCATGTATGTCATATGTTGTTTTATTTCTCTTTTTATCTTTTTAGTTATTCTTACACACTTCTCCAAATCTCTCTCTCTCCTGTTTTTTTTTCCTTTCAACCTGCAGTTCTCCCTTTAGTATTTCTTGAAGGACAGATTTCTAATTGAGAAACTCTTTTAATTTCTGTTTATCTGTGAATATATTGAATTCTCCCTCATACATGAATGCCAGCTTTGCTGTATAGGGAATTGTTGGCTGGAAGTTTTTCTTTTAGCACCTTAACTATGTCATACGATTGACTTCTTGCATCCATGGTTTCAGATGAGAAATCAACACTTAATCTTATTGAGCATCACTTGTATGTTATGGATCTCTTTTCTCTTGTTGCTTTCAGTATTCTCTCTTTGTCTTGACCATTGGACAATTTGGCAAGTATATGTCTTGGAGTATTTGTCTTGGAGTAGACCTGTTAGGATTTATACTGTTTGTGGGGCACTGCGCTTCCTGGATATGTACATCCATGTCCCTCAATAGAGTTGGGAAATTTTCAACCATTATTTCCTCCAATAATTCTTCTGCCCCCTTTCCCTTCTCTTCTCACTTTGGGATGTCTATAATTTGTATGTTTGTGTATTTCATGTTGTTATTCAAATCCCTAAGTCCCTGCAGGAATTTTTCTATCTTTTATCTATCTGTTCTACTACGTGTCTGATTTCAGCTGTACTGTCTTCCATATCACTGATTTTTTCCTCTGGCTGTTCAAGTCTTCTGTTATGTGCTTCCACTGTATTTTTGATCATTTGCATTGTGCCATTCAGCATCATCAGGTCCGTTATTTTTTATGTATGTTTACAATGTCTTCTGTATGTTCCCCTAGTGTCTTCTTAATATCCTATATCTCTTCTTTCACTTTAAGTTTACTCATTATATTTATTTGAACATTCATGAATAGTTGTTCCATATTCTGGATCTCCTCCAGTTTTTTAGCTAGTTCATTGGACCAAGTCATGTCTTCCTCTTTCTTAATATGGCTTGTAATTTTTTCTTGGTGACTAGGCATCAGTTTATCTTGATGGGTTTATTTGGTTTGTTAGCTGCTCTTTCTAATCTAGGTTTTATTTTGCTGTTTCTTTGTGTGTGGTAAGATTAATTTTTGATACTTGGCTCCTCTTATCCTATATCCTTGCAGTTGTCTTTGTTCCCTTGAAAAAAAAAATTAGGATGAGAGAAAAGAAAAGAGATAAGAAGAGAAAAAGAAAAATAATAATAATACAAAAAAGATAGAAGAGGAACTGTTTAAGATCTAGAAAACTAAGTAATATGAGTAGAAAATCATAAAATATACAAAGGAATAAGAATAAAAGGGATGTTGCAGAAAGGGGCTTTGGTGTTGTAACTGTCTCCTTTTGGATAGTGGATGCATGTTGTGCAGAACCTGTTGTGGTCTAGGCTCAAGTTTTCACTTCCTTAACCAACCAGGGATAGAGAACTCCCCAATGAATCCATATGACAGACTGGAGAAAGAAGGTAATGTAGCAGGAGTAGAGGTCATGAGCATTTGCCACTGTGTGCCATCAGGGCCTGGTTAAGCCCAAACTTTTATAATTTCCATTTGATGATGGAGTGCTGCTGTCTATGTCCAACTTGATGGTTTGGTAGATCAGACAACACCCAGTTCATGATGAACAATCTAGATCACATGGCAACTAGGTGATCATAGAGAAATGTTCAGTGTTTACTAAGGCCCAACAGCAAGTCAAAAGTTGTTCTCTAAAGAAGAGTAATTATCTGTAGAGGATGGTAGGGCTTTACTTCAAAAACATAAGGGTCTGTACTACAAGTCACCAAAGTGGTCTTCCAAAGGCAATGAACAGCATCTCTATCTGCCACTGACTCTTCAAGCACCATCAGTCTTTTGAATCATATGGCTCATGTGGCAGAGTAGTTTGGATGGCAGCCTGGACCTATTGCATAGCCTTCTATACAATGAGCTGCTTTTTGCATCATTGGGTAAATGGGCTGGAGAAGTACACTCAAGTGATAAATATGTGGTCTCCAAACACAAAAATGGTCCAATTGGTGTTGTGCCTCTTTTCTGGTTGTAGGAGAGCCCAGACACAACAATTTAATTCTTTATCTTAGATGGAATATCTCAACATGCCCCACACTTACTAGATCCCTAGAAATTTCACTTAGGTAGAAAGCCCTGAAATTTTGTCAGATTTACTTCCCACCATCTGACATGCAAATGCCTTATCAATATTTCTAGAGTAGTTGTTATTTAATGCTAATAAGTTCCAATAATAATCAATGTGATGGACACATTGTGATGTCTTGTAAAAGGGAAAGGCAATCATGGACTTTGTGGTTTAAACTATGACAAAAGACAGGAAAGTTGAGATAACTACTGAGGTAGGTGTATTGCTTGCCTTGCCAGCTGAAAGAAAACTGGGTTGGGTGGTCTTTACTAAGAGGTATGGAGCAAAAAAGCATTTTCCAGATCAATAGCTACATAGCAGGTACTAGAGGATGTGCTCATTTGTTTAAGCAATTAAACCACACCTGGAACAGCAGCTGCAATTGGAGTCACCACCTGATTAAGTTTATGAAAATCCAATGTCATTGTCCAAGATCCATCAGTTTTATGCACAGGCCAAACTGGCAGGTTGAATGGAGATATGGTGGTTATCATCACCCCATATCTTTCAAGTCCTTAATGTGTCGTTAATCTCTGCAATCCTCCAGGAAAGTGGTATTGTTTTTGGTTTGCTGTTTTCCTAGGTAAAGGCAGTCCTAGTGGCTTCTTGGCCTGTAGTGACTTCCATTTTTCCTTTCCTACCATATTAACCTTCATGTCATAGGTCATGCAACTGATATGGGGATTCTGCCAGTTGCTGAGAACATCTATTCAATGTATGCACTTATATTCCATTTATTCTATTTATGCTTTGGGTACCATTGGACCCACTATGAGACAGAATTGTGCTAAAATTCTCCGATCACTTCATCTTCATAAGTCCCTACTCTCATTGGTGGACCACAGTGACATTTTGCTTCCCCAGAAATTAGTGTCAGTTTAGAGCCTGTGTTCAATAATCCTAGAAAAGTAATATTATTCCCCTTTACTCAATGCACAGTCACTCTAGTAATTGGCCATAGATCTCTTTGGGGGAGGCTGGGTGAAAGTTTAACAATATAAGTTTTTGGCAAAGATTTCCTTTCCTCAAGGGGATCAAATCTCCTTGTTATTCAAGAGGTTCTGCATATGTAAACTGACTCAAGTCTGGAAATTGATTGAGGGACCATGACTCTCTGTTCTGATCATTCAATCAGAATTTTTCTCGCTTCACCTGTTGTGCTTATATAAATCAAGAAAGATTTGAGTAGACACACTATGGTCATCTAGCTGTGCCATAGGTCTTTGTGAGTCAGATTATTCCAATTGCTCTGAGTTCGCTGTCCATTATGGTAACCTAGCTCACCTTAGCTTTGGTGGTTATCTGTGGTGGTTTTGCCCATGCGAACCCACAATCCCATTATCCACATTGCATTTAGGGATCCTAGTTCAGTGGTGACAGTTTTCACTGTGATTTTTGACCTACAGAGTACACTGACCACAGAGCTCTTCAACGATACTGGGACTCTTCTCACAAATTTATTTCTCACAGTTGTAGTCAATGGTATGTTCTCTGGACCTTCCCAAGTTGGGTGAGTATGTCTTACAGGAAAAATACGTTCTAATATGCCACTCTCCCTAAACTCCTTTCATATCTTCCCCTCCATTATACCAAGACAGTTCTGACATTTCAAAGTCATTTAATTTAGGCCATTTTTGAGTCCATGTTTCTGTCAACTAATCAAAAAGTCTTTTATAGCCCTTTCAAACCCCTCAAGCTAAAACATTGAATCCAGAATCTCTACTTAATGAGTCTTTATCAGTAAAATTCAACCTAAACCAATTTTATGTTCCTTCCACCATGATCCTACACCCTTAAGGTCCTTTCTGGCACATATTCCCTGAATTTCTGTCTGTATAAATTGAAAAATCATGCAATTATTTTGGTATGTAATGCAACTCCTCTTAGGTCATACTATGTACATTCCCCTTTGGGCCTCCTGAGACTTGAGTGTAGTTGTAGGTCTAGAAGCAAAGAGAAATGTTAGGAGTAGGTCCTGAGGAGAATCAGTAGTGCTTTGTAAGGCAACTACCTCAGGGAAACCCATTTATGAGTTCAGAGGTGGAAGGGCTACTCCTGTTGGCAAGGAAACTTAGCAGATTTTAGGAGTTTGATGTCCCCAGATTTACTGGGATCCTTTTATATGCCCCCATTCCATATTTTGGGTTCCCATTATTTCTCAATCAATGCCATTAATTTAATATAGGACACCTTGGGAGCTTGAGTATTTTATTTGCATTACAATCAGCCAGTGACAGGATGAGACTCTGGATTTGGTTTTTCAGATATTTCAGCTCTGAGGCTGAAGACGATAAGAGTTTATATAGGGAAGTATGGAAGATTTCTGGTCATTTATGCAGAGCTTGAGCTGGGATTTTGAAACCCTGAGTTTCTCCTTTCCTTTCCTCACTTTTTTCAGCCAGTTAAGAGGCAACCATGCAATCCCATGATACTTCTTAGTTTGACCTAAATGGGCCTTGCCTTCTACACATATTTGATTAGGAGTATCCAAAGACGATATTTGTCTATCTCTATTGCCACATCATGCTATGGACTACCTGTGCCCTCTTTACAGTATAAATAAAGTCTTAGTGCCTTCAAAACTAATCAGATTAGAGATCCAATTCAAAAAATGCTGAACAAATTCTGAAAACTCATCCTTAAGATTTTGTTCATCTAGAACCACTGAGAGTATCAAAATCTTTAGGTCATGGTTCAAATACTGTTCAAACAGAACCATCTGGAGATATATATTGAGAAGTTTATTGCAAGGAACTGGCTTACGTGATTTGGGGGCTGGCAAAGCAAGCAAAGGAAAGGCAGGCAGAACTTCTAGGCACAAGCTGAAGCTGCTGTCCTCAGGCAGAATTTCTTCTCCTCAAGGAAGTCTCATTCTGTTCTTAAGGCCTTTCCACATTTTGCCAATTCAGATTATCTAGCATATTCTCCCTTAAAACAAATTGATTATAAATTTTAATAACATCTACAAAATGCCTTACAGCAGCACCTAAATGAGTGATTGAATGACTGGAGATTATAGTCTAGCAAGTTGTCTCATAAAACTGACCATTATTTTTCCATTTTGAAGGCTTTAGGAAATTCAATTGCCAGCTGTTTTATGGAACACCGAAGCAAATTCAAGGTAATTGTGTTGCTGCTCCTTTTTATTATTTGGGATAAACAGCAATGAGAATTGAATACAAGTATTTTGTACTTTTTTTCACTAAAAATGCTAAATATTTAAGATTCTCTTTTAAATTAAAACTTGTGAATTATTTAACACCATGGTGAAAGAAGGCAGAATAATAATATTCTAATTGCACACTAATTTATTTTATTAGTCTTCAAGTTAGGGAATAAGAAGAAAGGCTTCCTTTCTTGTCCCTCCATCTTCTTCAACAGGGTTGACAGAGGAATCCTTTTTAGTCATATATCAGATTGTGCTTATTCTCCACACAAATCCTTCAACAGTCCCCCAGTTTGCTTAGAATAAAACCCAAAATCCTTACAATGGCTCTGTATGCTTACTCCAGTCAATTCTGTGACGTCCTCTCCTATCACATCCAGCTCACTCACTCTGTTCCATCTTCATTGGCCTTCTTGCTGCCCTCCTTGGTCTCCCCTCAGGACTTGTGCACCGGCTGTCTCCCTGCCTAGAATGTTCTTCAAGTTTTTCCTCAAAAGTCATCTTCTCAGTAAGGCATGACCTGACCACCCTATTTAAGTTGAAACCCCTCCCCGTGTTCCCCTTCTTCTCTATTCCCCTTACCTTGCCTTTTTATCTTCATAGCACTTGACACCTTCTAAAATACAATATTATTTTTATTTTATTTTTTGTTTAGCACTCTAGAGTGTAAAAACCACGTCAACAGGGATAGTTGTGTTTTTTCCTTGCCATGTCTTTAGCACTTCATACCTAGCACATAGTAGGACTTCAATAAATATTTAATGAATTCAAAAATAAAAATGAACCATACAGAAATATAGAGGGGGAAACAAAGCTAGAAAACCCCTGTGTTAGTCTATGTTTTAGAATACTGATATATGCCCAATGAAAGAATTACTTTTTTGGTAAAAGCTAAGAGGGCCCCATTTCCAAAGCACGCTTGAGACCCCATATGTCACCACATCTCATGACATTAGGCAAATGGCCATCTAGAACAGATGGGTGCTAGCCCAAGGCATAGCAACCATGTGCTCAGTCAGGGCTGTAAATGAGCCCTCCAGAGTTCCTTTAAATGTAGAGTGGTTCTTCAGGGCCTCAGAGCTCATTTACTGAAAGAAAAAAGCAGGGTGGGAAGCCAGGAATCATGCCCAGGAGATTTATTTAAATCCTATTTCTTGAACCACCATTTCCAGAGAGATCATGTCAGCTGGGGAGAAATTTTCCTTTAAACAGAGCTGCTGCAGAGGGCCAAATTCATTGTCCTCATATAGCGAGGCAGAAGACCACCTCCAAGGACAGGGCCTGGATCACTGTGGCCCTCAGAGACCGTGAAACAGAGCATGAGAGTTTTCCCTTAGGGCCTCTTCCCATATCTTCTTTTTAGGGTTTTTCCCTTACTCAGCATTTCCTCCAGAGTCCAGTAGGAGTGAAACCCTTTTAAAAAGCCTGAGCATTGACCTTTGTCTAACAACTGCTTCAGGGTTAGAAAAATTCTCTTATAGGGTTATTGGATCAAAAGAACAATTCCTTGTAACTCTTCACTAAGGAGAAGAGACAGGCAGCTTCTTGTTCCTATGGATCCTTCTTTCAGAAGGGTCAGCTGTTCAGAGACCAAGCTGTCTATATCCCCCACCCCATTCCCAGTGAGGGCAGGCAATCAGGGAAAGGCCTTACCTCACTGTCCTCAAACCCACACCAATAGAGCTGGAAAAGTCGCCTACTTTACTCACCTATCTCTATTTGTACATCTTGGTTCCCAAAACACAGCCTACAGTGAAATCTAGCAGCAGGTTACCCTGTTCATCTGAGGTAAGGATTTTATCTCTATTTTGTGAGTGTGTGAGTGGGTGTGGTGGGGGATATGTGGTGTCCATAAGTTAGCAGGTAGAAAGCAGGGCAGGACCTTCTAACCCTCTAAGTTTCTGGTTAAGATATGTTTCCCAGGCCTTAAACACTCCATTCATTTATTCTTCCATTCAATACACAATTTTTAAGGATATTCTGTAAGTCAGGGCCTGTGCTATACATTGAGTGGACACTGGAATTAACATAGAAGACCCTGTTTTATGGATTAAGGATCTTTGAGTACAATAGTACAGCTACTCAAGCTGTGAGAAACAAGGTCAACTTTTGGAGGTAGTGACAGCTAATGCGCTGAAGTCCCAGGAAGTCCAGCCAAGAAAAAAGCTAAGACTATGAGAGGTGGAAAGAGGAGAAAGAAAGGGGAATTCTAGGCAGAGGGAGATGCAGGTGCAAAGGTCTAAAGTTAAGAGAAAACACAGTTTTCTGGGGAATTGCAAGTTCATCAGCATAGCTGAAATTGGGGTCTGGATAGAGACAGAGCTGGGAGGAGAGACTAGGGAGGAAAGTAAAAAGTCAGGCTGGAGCAGTCAGGCTGGTGGATCACGAACCAGGACAGTGGACCTAGTTCTGAGGGCAGTCAGTAAAGTACGTTAAGAGTGTGGCATTGGGGGTGTGATTTTAAGAATTCTGTAGTATCATAGTGTGGAAACTGGTTTTGAAAGGATGAGACTGAAGTCAGGGGATTAATTTAGAAACTGTTGTAGTAATCTAGATGGGTGAAAGTCACAGGTGAAATTCTCCAAGGGCTTTGGCAGGACTGAAGGAGAGGTATGGCCTAATTTGAAAGATAATAACAAGATCAAACTATTAGGTAATGATCTTGAGGACACCTAACTCACCGGTTTTCACTTTCTTAGCATCCTTGGTCACTACCTAAATTGTGAATGGCTATTTATCTTTTAAAAAATTTTTATTTTCTTAAAAATTTTATTGTAGTAACATATATAAACTCAAAATTTCCCATTTTAACTACTTCCAAGTGTATAATTAGGTCATACTGATTACATTCACAATATTGTGCTACCATCACCAACATCCATTGCACAACCATTTTTACTCCCTTAGACAGAAACTCTACTGCCATAAAAAGTATTAATTCCCCATTCCCTTCCTCCACCATCCCCTAGTAACCTGTAATCTACTATCTGTTCCTATGAATTTACTTATTGTATTTCCTATAAGCAAGATCACATAGTATTGTCTTTTTGCGTCTGCCTTATTTCACTCAACATGATGTCTTTAAGATTCATTCTGGTTGTAGCATGTATCAGCACTTCATTCCTTTTTCATGGCTGGATAATATTCCATTGTGTGTGTATTTCACATTTTGTTTATCCATTTATTGGTTGATGGACACTGGTGTTGCTTCTGCAATTCAGTGATTGTGAGTAATGCTGCTATTTACAAATATCTATTTGAATCCCTGCTTTCAATTCTTTTGGGTACATACCAAAAAGTTGGGTTGCTGGATCACATGATAATTCTATGTTCAACTTCCTGTGGAACTGCCAAACTGATTTTCCTAGTGGGTAGAGCATTTCACAGTGCCACCAACAATGTATAAGGGTTCCAACTTCTCTGTATCCTCACTGCCACTTATTTTCTGTTTCTTTTTTTTTTTTTTTTTTTTT
>JAQZBX010031825.1:0-26141 GCA_029593785.1 Cabassous unicinctus
TAAGCTAGTGCAGTCTTGGTGTAAGAATAGACAGATTTCTGGAATATAATAGAAATCTCAGACATAGACCCTAATTTGCATAAGAATTTAAATATAACATTAAAAGACACCATAGTACAATGGGATAAAAAAAGATTTTCAATAAATGGTAGAGGGGTAACCGATTAGAAATTTGGAAGAAGATGAAAGAATTTAGACCCACACCTTACATTATACATTAAAATTAATTCAGTGTGATCTAAAGACATACATATAAGGAAACACATTTCTAACAAGTATGACCAAAAAGATTAGTATCAAGATTCTTTAAAAAATGCACACAAATTGATAAGATTCTCATTAAAACTTCAGCTGATAACTAGACAAAGTTTATTGAAACAAATCACAATAGAACAAATACAAAAACATTAAAAAAGTTTATTACCCTTACCAGTTATCAAAGAAAAGCAGATTAAAAGAAGCATGGTATTCCTTTGACTAAATTAACTAACTAAATTAATTTTACTAAATTAACTCTTTTATTAAATTACCTGCCCCCAAATTGAACTGTGGATTCTTAAATCTGGAGACTTGGACAGTCACATAGGCACCTGTATGCATTGTATAAATGATGTAACCCTTTAAGAAAGTAATTAAGGGCCCTAAAAATGTTCATACCTAAAATCTCTTTTAGGGAATGGATCCTGAGCAGAGCCACAGTAGCAAGAAGTCACTGCCAAAGCCCAGAGTTCTGTTCTGACCTTCCTCCAATCAATTGAATGCCTAAAAAGGGGAAGTCATTTCAGGATTCAGGGAGTATTTCCCAGCTTGTCTTTAGACAGCTTCCAGGAACATCTCCCAGGAACTCATCAAAGACCTTCATCGGACCTCCATGGGAGCCCCCAGTTTGCAACCTGCCTGCGGAATCTGGACTTGTGCATCCCCAGTCACGTGACAGAATTTTATAAAATCGCATACTATTTACAGATATCTCCTGTTGATTCTCTTTCCCTAGAGAACACTGACTAATACAGCTTGATACCAGGAATGGTTCTTGAGGAACAGAATCGTAAACATGGGATTTCTGAAGTGGTTCTGGGAGTTTTGCAATTGGCTCTCTACTCTAATTCGACTCAAGGGTACTAATGACTCCCTTTCCAATAATGAAGAGGCCATTAACAATCCATGTCATAAGTTGATAATGGAGATACAGAAAATATCATCACTGGATTCCCCTACTTTCATGCTTATAAGAGGCAAGGATCTGGGTGAGAGTGTTTTCAACACCATAACAGAGTTTTGTGGAGTCAAAAGGTACAATGATGTTGGCTGGCTCCTCCTAGATACGGTGGATACAGTTACAAAAGAAAGGGATGAGCTAAAGCCTTCAATTTTGCAATTCAACCGCTGTGTAAAAGATGTGAAAGTTTCTATGTGTGCTCTGAAAGAAATACTTGTTTCATGTAGCCACAGGTTTGAGATCTCTGAAAACCAGACTCAGACTCAGTAGCAGAGTTACAAAGGAAACTAAAATCTCAACCTGGCAGGGTGTCTGCTGTTAAAGTGAAGGCATTGATTGGAAAGGAGTGGAACTCTGAGTGAGGACTGGCATGGAGACATGTGGGATGATGATGATATCGGTGGGGACTTTGGAACCCTAAATTCTGCTGAGACTTTGCCAGATAAACCTGTGATTGTCTACACTGTGGAGACCACACTTTGTCACCTTGTATCACCCAGCCTCCAGCCTGCCCCAGGGAGTCAAGACCTCTCCCAGCCCTGAGGCAGGTACCAGCCAAACTCCAGCATGCATTGCCCAACCTCTACCCTGCCCTGAGGAATCTGCCTTCTAAACCCTGCCTTGAAGAGATTAATCCTGTTTTACCAGTTGAAAATGCAAAGGAACGCCCTGAGGTCAGTATCTTGCAAGGCATTTCTAATCCTTCTCCTTACCCACCCCCACTACCCCTCTTCTCTTCCAGACCTATTACTAGAAAAATCACAAGAAACCCCCAAAGGAGAAATACAAAGTGTGACCCTTGAGGAAGTACATAATACTCTAAAAGAACTGCATGAGTTTTCCAATTTATATAGACAGAAATCAGGGGAATATATGTGGGAATGGTTACTTAGGGTATGGGATAATGGTGGAAGAAATATAAAAGTTGGATCAGGCTGAATTTATTGATATGGGCCCACTAAGCAGAGATTCTGGATTCAATGCTGTAGCTCAAGGGGTTAGAAAGGGCTCTAGCAGTTTGTTTGGGTGGCTGATTGAAAATGGACAAAAAGATAGCCTAGGCTGTCTGAGGTTGAGATGCCCAATTTGCCCTGGTGTATGGTAGATAAGGAATTAAAAGGCTTAGAGAGATTGGAATGCTAGAATGGACTTACCATTTAAGACCTGCCCACCCACCCCAGGAATGTCCAGGATTGTGAGGAATAAATTTGTAAGACTAACTCCATCTTCTCTGAAGAGCTCTGTGGTTGCTCTTCTCTGTAGTCTAGATATTACTGTAGGGAGGGCTGTAATGGAATTAGAATCTTTAAACATTATAAGTATGATCAGATCTCAAGATGGTAAAAGTCAAGTATCTGCAGTTAATCACCAAAGACAAGGTGGGCATGGCTATCACAATGAAAGGCAAATTCAAAGCAGCAATCAAAATAGACTGAGTCACATAGAGTTATAGCATTGGCTAATATATCATGGGGTACCTAGAAGTGAAATAGATGGGCAGTCTACTAAGTTCCTTCTGGATCTGTATAAGCAGAAGAGTTCTAGGTCAAGTGAACAAAACCGTAATTCGATTTACAGACACAGAGAATCACGGCCCCTTAATCAATTCCCAGACTTGAGACAATTTACAGACCCAGAGCCCCTTGAATGAGGAGAAGGCCAGGTCCCCTTGGGGAAGGATCCTGATAAACTGCCAAAAATTTATTCTGTTAATCTTCCTCCCAACTTTTCCCAAGGAAACCTACGGCCTTTTACCAGAGTAACTGTGCATTGGGGAAAAGGAAATGATCAAACATTTGGGGGATTATTAGACACCAGCTCAGAAGTGACATTAATTCCAAGAGACCCAAAACAGTACTGTGGTCTACCAGTCAGAGTAGGGGCTTATGGAGGTCAGGTGATTGATAGAGTTTTAGCTCAGTCCACCTCACAGTGTGTCAAGTGGGGCCCCAGACCCATTCTGTGGTTATCTCCCCAGTTCCAGAATGCATAATTGGAATAGACACACTCAGTAACTGACAGGATCCCCACATTGGATCCCTGACTTGTGGAGTGAGGGCTATTATGGTATGAAAGGCCAAGTGGAAGCCACTAGAACTGCCCCTGCCGAACAAAATAGTAAATCAAAAATAATACTGGATTCCTGGGGCGATTGCAGAGATTAGTGCCACCATCAAGGATCTGAAGGATGCAGGGGTGGTGATTCCCACCACATCCCCATTCAACTCACCTATTTGGCCTGTGCAGAAAACAGATGGATCTTGGAGGATGACAGTAAATTATCATAAACTTAACCATTTGGTGACTCCAATCACAGCTGCAGTCCCAGATGTGGTTATCATTGTTTGAGGAAATCAGCACATTCCCTGGTACCTGGTATGCAGCTATTGATCTAGAAAATGCTTTTTTCTCAATTGCCATTAGTGAGGGCCACCAGAAACAGTTTGCTTTCAGCTGGCAAAGCCAGCAGTGTACCTTCACTGTCCTGCCTCAGGGGTATATCAACTCTCCAGCCCTATGTCGAAATATTGTCCACAGGGAACTTGATCATCTCTCCCTCCCACAACATACACTGGTCCATTATAGTGATAATATCATGTTTATAAGACCTAGCGAGCAAGAAGTAGCAAAGACTCTAGACTTATTGGTAAGGCATTGGCATGAGAGAGGATGGGAGATAAATCCAACAATAATACAGGGGCCTTCCACCTCACTGAAATTTCTACATGTCCAGTGGTATGGGACATGTTGAGATATCCCTTCTTAAGTGAAGGGTAACTGTTGCACCTGGCCCCTCCTATGACCAAAAAAGAGGCACAATGCTTACTTGGTCTCTTCGGATTTTGGAGACAACACATTCCTCATTTGGGTGTGCTACTCTGGCCCATTTACCAAGTGACCAGGATAGCTGCTAGGTTTGATTGGGGACTGGAATATGAGGAAGGAGACCAAATACCCATGGTAACCACCCCTGCCATGTTACCTTCTCTTTCCCAACCCACAGGTTTGGCATCTTTTACAATCAGTTGACTGAAGAAGAGAAAACTCAGGCCTGGTTTACAGATGGTTCTGCAAATATGCAGGTACCACCCAAAAGCGGGTAGCTGCAGCACTGCAGCCCCATTCTGGGACATCCTTAAAGGATTGTGGCACAAATCCTCCCACTGGACAGAACTTTGAGCACTGCACCTGGTTGTTCATTTTGTTTGGAAGAAGAAATGGCCGGAGGTGTGTTTATACACTGATTCATGGGCTGTGGCCTATGGTTTGGCTGGATGGTCAGGGACTTGGAAGGAAAATGATTGGAAAATTGGTGACAAAGAGGTCTGGGGAAGAGCTATGTGGATAGACCTTTCTGAGTGGGCAAAAAACATGAAAATATTTGTGTCCCACATGAATGCTCACCAGAGGGTGACTTCAGCAGAGGAAGATTTTAATAATCAAGTGGATAAGGTGACCCGCTGTGTGGGTAATGCTCAGCCTCTTTCCCCAGCCACTCCTGTCATTGACCAATGGACTCGTGAATGAAGTGGCCATGGAGATAGGGATGGAGGTTATGCATGGGCTCAGCAGCATGGACTTCCCCTCACCAAGGCTGACAGGGCTATAGCCACAGCTGAGTGCCCAATCTGCCAGCAGCAGAGACCCACACTCAGCCCCTGATATGTCACCATTCCATGAGGTGACCGGCCTGTTACCTGGTGGCAGGTTGATAACACTGGACCACTTCCATCATGGAAGGGGCAGCAATTTGCTTTAACTGGAATAGACACATACTGCGGATATGGGTTTGCCTTCCCTGGACACAATGCTTCTTCCAAAACTACCATCTGTGGACTTACCGAATGTCTTATCCACTGCCATGGCATTCCACACATCATTGCTTCTGATCAAGGAACCCATTTCACAGCAAATGATTTGCTGGAATGGGCATGTGCCCATGGAATTCACTGGTCTTACCATGTTCCCCATCATCCTGAAGTAGCTGGATTGATAGAAGGATGGAATGGCCTTTTGAAGACTCAATTATGGCACCAACTAAGTGGCAATACCTTGCAGGGCTGGGGCAATGTTCTCCAGGAAGCTGTGCATGCTCTAAATCAGCATCCATTCTAGATGCTGCTTCTCCCATTGCCAGGATCCATGGGTCCAGGAATCAGAGGGTAGAAATGAGACTGGCACCACTCATTATTACCCCTAATGACCCACTAGGAAAATTTTTGTTTCCTGTCTCTGAAACCTTAAGCTCTGCTCATCTACAGATCTTAGTTCCAAAAGGAGGAGTGCTGCCACCAGGGAACATAAAAATGATTCCATTGAACTGGAAGTTAAGACCACCACCTGGTTGCTTTGGGCTCCTCTTACCTCTGAATCAACAGACAAAGAAGGGAATTACTGTACTGACTGGGGTGATTGATCCTGACTATCAAGGGAAGACAGGACTGCATCTACATAATGGGGGTAAAGAAGAGTTTGCCTGGAATACAGGAGATCTCTAGGGTGTCTCTTAGTACTACCATGCCCTGTGATTAAAGTCAATGGAAAATTGCAACAACTCAACCCAAGCACGACTAACAATGGCCCAGAATCTTCAGGAATGAAAGTTTGGGTCACCCTACCAGGCAAAGAACTACGGTCATCTGAACTGCTTGCTGAGGGTAACGGGAACATGGAATGGGTAGTAGAAGGAGGTAGTAATATGAATTTCATCCACGTGACCAATTACAGAAATGAGGACTGTAATAGTCATGAATCTTTCTTCCTTGTTTTTTTATGAGTATGATTGTATATGTACATAAAACGAATATCTTTGTTTTCTTCCCTAACCCTTTTCCTTATCATATGACAAGTTGTATTTGTTTCATGTCATAATATTTAAGGATGTCAAGTTTAAGAGTGAATATTACCCAAGAACTTGCACCCTATTCTGTAGAGAATTAATGTATTTCTGGTTGTACGCAGGACGGTTGAATATTCTTAGGTGGGAATATATATGTACGCATGTCTATTATTGTTTTTACTTAGAGCCCAAGTTTGGTTTAAGGTAATGTGTATGGTTGCCAAGTTGACAAGGGGTAGACTGTGATGGTTAGGCTAATGGGTCAACTCAGCCAGGTAATTGTGCCCAGTTGTTTGGTCAAACAAGCACTGGGCTAATTTTAATACGAGGACATTTATGGGCTTTAGTCTTCAGTGAGTTTATTGCATAGGTGGTTGATTACATCTACAATCAACCAGGGAGATTGCTGTCAGCAATGAGTGACGTTTTATCCAAACAGTTGAATGCCTAAAAAGCAGAAGTGATTTCAGCATTTAGGGAGAATTTCCCAGTTTTCTTTGGACAGCCAACATCTGCTAGGAACTCATAAAGGACCTTCATCAGACTTTCATCAGAGCCTCTGGTTTGCAACCTGCCTGTGGAATCTGGACTTGTGCATCCCCATGGTCACATGAGAGAATTTTATAAAATCTCATACTATTTACAGATATCTCCTGTTGATTCTGTTTCCCCAGAGAACACTGACTAATACAGGGCTCAACAAATATTTGTTGATTGTGTTTATGAATGAATGTCAAATTATCCCACCTACTCTTTCTCAAATATGCTTTGAGCTTTCCTGTCTCAGTGCTGTTTGCTTTTTCTGTATCTTCCCACCTAGAGTCTCTGTTGCCCATTAAATGATGCAAGTTCTGCTTCAAGTACAGACCACACTCAAATAAAAAGGGATCCAAGAGATATTTTTGAATCTCACATAACAAGTTCAGAAGAAGAAGAGTTCGAGTGTACCTCAGTGGCTCAGAGATGTCCGTGAGGACTCATACTTTTCCCACCTTTCCCCTCTGCCACCCATGCTGGCTTTTGCCCTCAGCTTCCCCCTTTATGTCTGCAAAATGGTGACAGCAGCTCCAAGCACTTCATCCTTTTATAAAACAAACAAGTTTCCTTTTAAAAGCTTGTTCCTTTGTCCAGAATTGCAGTACCTACCTGTTTTAGTTTCTTAGGTTGCTCAAAGCAGATACTGTTGACTTTAAACAATGGGAATTTATTAGCTTACAGTTCGAGGCCATGAAAATGTCCAAATCAAAGCATCATCAGGGTGATACTTTCTTCCCAAATACCAGCTGCTGGTGATCCTTGGCTCCTCTGCCACATAGCAAGGCACATGGCTGTGTCTGCCTGTCTCTCCCTTCTCTTCTGGGTTTCATTGCTTTCAGTTTCCTGCTTCCTTAGCTTTTTCTTTCTCTCTCTGTATTCATCCTATTTATGAAGGATTCCAGTAAGTGCATTAAGACCCATCCTGAATGAGGTGGGTCACACCTTTATTGAAGTAGCCTCATCAAAAGATCCCACTTAAAATAAATTTACACCCACAGGAATGGATTAAATTTAAGAACATGTCTTTCTCAGGTACATACAGCTTCAAAACATCATACTACCCATTCCTAAACCAATCACTGGCAATAGTACAGAATTTCCATAATTGGCTTAATAAATCAACATCCATATCCTTTGTACCGGGTAAGGTCACAGTCTCCTGGAGTAGAAGCTGCTAAAACTTGTTAACAAAGCAGTAGGTTGGGATGAGGGAGAGGGGGTCTAGTGGAGGAAGACAACATGGTCTCAAGCCACTAAGCTTTCTTACATACCACCAAATCCTATTAGCTTTTCAAAGTTCAGATCAAATCTTAGGTCTTTTATTGGTCCTTCTCTGGTTATCTTAACCAGGAGTGATTACTCCTTCTTATGAATTTAAAACCTTGAGTACAGACCAAAAACTTTGGAGTCATTTCTGATTTCTCTCTTGTTATCCATCCCATCAACTCTACCTTTAAAACTTATTCAGAGGGAGTGCTTCCCTCCCACATGGGAGGAACCAGGTTCAGTTCCCCGAGCCTCCTAAAAAAGAAGACGAGCAGACACAGAGAGCATACAATGAACAGACACAGGGAGCAGACAGCAAGCACAAATAATGAGGAGGGGGGGAGAAATAAATAAATAAAATAAATCTTAAAACACATCCAGAATCTAACCTCATTCTATCACGCTTCTCATCTCACCTCTAGATGATCACAATCACCTTTCCCTGGCCTTCTGCTTCTCCTCTGGCACCGCTAGAGTCTTGCTTGCATCCCTAGGATCACAGAATGACCCTTTCAAGATTTAAGCCAGATCATGTCACCTTTCTCTGTTCAAAACCTTCCAATGACAGAGCAGGTATAGCTCAGTGGTTGACCATGTGCTTCACATGTATGAGGTCCTGGGTTCAATCCCCGGTACCTCCTAAAAAACACAAAACAAAACAAAACAAACAAACAAAAAACCTTCCAATGACTTCAGAATAAAATCTAAACTCCTTGACACAGCCCTCCATGATCCACCCCTGTCACTGCTCTTACCTCATCTGCTACCCATTCCCCCTTCATCACTGCCCTCTTGTCAACAATGGCCTTGTGTTTCCTAGAACAAATCAAGGCACTCCCACCTCAGGGTCTTTGCACCTGCTATTCACCTTGCTTGGAAAATTCTTCCTTCAGATATTCAGATAACTTGTTCCTTGAGTTCCTTAAGGTTACTCAAATTCAACCTTCTCCAAGAGGATTTCCCTGACTTTCTATCTAAAAAACCACCCTCCTTCATCTCTGTCACTCTCTACCCTCCTGTGGCAGTTTGGCATTATGAATTCCAAAAATAGATATTGGATTATGTTTGTAAACTAATCTGTCCCTGGGTGTGTTTAAATTATGATTAAGGCTTTGATTGGGCCACGTAGGTAGGATGTTGAGTCCCCACCCCCTTGGTGGGTGGGGACTCACAGAAAAAACGCACCACAGAGAAGGGAGGTTGGAGTTTTGATGCCGGAGTTTTTGAGCTGGAGCTCCAGGAAGTAAGCACACAGAGGAGCTGGGTCGTGAGGAAGGAGAGAAGGCTCCGGGAAAAGAGACAAGCTGTTCGCCTGATAGCCTACAACTGGCCTTGTGGAGAGAGCACAGCAGCTGAGCCTGGAGAGAAACAGAACCCCAGGAAAAGAGGACCCCAAGAAGCCTGAACTTTTGGCAGACAGTGGCAGCCATCTTGCCCCAACACATGGCAATAGACTTTGGTGAGGGAAGTAACTTATGCTTTATGGCCTGGTAACTGTAAGCTTCTACCCCAAATAAATACCCTTTATAAAAGCCAACTGATTTCTGGTATTTTGCATCAGTACCCCTTTCGCTGACTAATACACCTCCTCACTCTGCTTCATTTTCCTGTGAAGCACTTGTTACAGTTGGTATATTATTTGTTTGTCTACACTCTGTCTTATCCATTAAAATATAAGCTCCATGAAGCCAGGAGTCTTATCTGTTTTGTTCACTGGTGTAGTCTCAGTGCTTACAATAAAACCTAGCATGCGATAGGTGCTTAATGTATACTTGTTGAATAATTGTGTACTCCTTTAATCTTTATTATCTGTCTGGCTCATTTGGCATGGCCTCAAGCTGTTTTCTTTGCATGTGCACATATCCTGTCTCTTTAATGGGAACATATGCTTCCTAAGGGCCAGAGCTGAGTCTTAAAGTACAGTGCCTTGTATAAAGAGGGCACTCAGAATTTTGTTGTTGATAGATTTGGAGGGAAGATATATTAGGGCAACAACAGCTGTTCACATTTTATCTAACCTGTTCTTGGCAGGACCCTGAGAAGACACAGCATGGAACAGGATGGCACATAGAGGAAAGGCTGTATCCCAGAGAAGGATTGGGAGGGACTCATCTCTGATATTGAAAGGGGAATAAGGGGGCACCTTTGCTATTCCACAATTTCCCCCTAGAACTGGTCTTTCCAAGTCTGTGCGCAATCTGGCAGCTCTTTGTAACTGAATAGGGCCACACTCTCGTTAATTAATGGCAAAGGTCACTACTTACCAGATGCTAAACAGAAGCTGCAAGGCAGAGTGGCTCAAGGTCACGTGGAGTTATTGCTCAAATCAGCACCAGTTCACTCCAACCTTCCAAGTACACCACGAGAGGCCTCTGAATCCCAGGAGAACAGGTCCTGCTAGCCCATGTTCTCCGTCTACACAGTTCTTTGTCTACACAGTTCTCCCACACCAAATCTAGCAGCAGGGATATTTACCAGACTCAGGGGAACCAGGCTGCTTTTAAATTCGATAGCATTACACTTGCCAGAGGAGAAAGGGGTGAACAGGAGATTGAAGACAGTGCTTTCCACAGAAGAAAAAAATATATAGAATGCGTGCTAAGCCAAAAAAGCAAATGCCAGGAATAACTGTGAGCATTGTTTGAAGCTAAGTCTGTGCAGAAGGGACTCGGAGGAGGTGGCAGGGGATGAGGTGGCCTGAGGGCGCAGAGCAAATGCCCAAGGGAGCAGGGCGGGAAGAGACATAAGTATTTTAAGTAACCTTAAAAAGCTCCTTTTAGCATCCTGCAGGAAATGAAAAACAGATGGGTTGGTTTGGAACTTGTTTATGTGTTTGTTGGCCTCCAAGAAGCTTCCAGGGCAGAGTTAGTACTGGAAAGAAAGGGTATTTTAGGCCAATACTAAGTGTCACCACTCCCACGGAGTGGTGCCCTTCTTAATTGAATCATCTGTCCCTTGAGAAGCAGGAATTTCTGCGAAATGACCCTCATTCTGTCAGTCTAGGGCCAGTCTGGCTAGAATAAATAGAGGGTTTGATATTCCGTACCAATTCGCTTGTTCCTTCTTAAGGGAACTAAGGGCTAATAGACCTTCTCTCATTCAGTTCATAGTCGACAGGGCAGAGAAGCAAAAACAGAGGCCTGGACGTTGAAAAGATAACGATTCATGCCAAAGGTCTTAGGATTTGTAGAGAGCTAGTTAGAACACAAATTAAAGGGCTCCACCCCCAGAGTTTCTACTCGGTAGAGTTGGGTAGGACCTAATGGCTACATATTGGAATCACTTTGAGATTAAAATATACTGGTGGCTGGACCCTACTCCCAAAGGTTCTGATATTAATTGGTCTTTTTTGTTCTAAGGACCCTTTTGCCAGTCAGGTGAAAACCACGGACCCCTTACTAAGTCCACACTATACTATGTATTATCTAATAACTATATCTCACCTGCACCAACAAGTCCCACAAGAACAATGTTTTTTGAATTTCAATTCAAGCTTATGAACCCCTTGTTAAGAATCCCTGGTCTAGAGTATGACATGGGTTTTTTGTTTTAAAACTCCCAAGATATTTCTAAAGTACAACCAAGGTTGAGAACTACTGCTCTATTACCCTTTTACCTGCCATCATCATTATATCCCCAGCTTAATTTTAATATATCTTCATAATAAGGGCCCTGGGTCCCACAGGGGATTGTGGAATCCAGATTAGGCATAAACCTAGATTTGGGAGAAGAGCTAAAAAAATTTTTTTTAATTTTAAATTGCTCTTTGAGACACAAACTATCAAAGACCATGTAAATGCAGGCAATTATCCTTTATGTAATCTGTCCAGAAGTAGCACTCCTAAAAGAGGTTTTGTAAATAAGTTACTGCCAAAAGGCAGCAGAAGTAATCATCTTTAACACTTATTACATGCCAGGTGCTTTCATTTTAAACTTATTCAATTCTTACAACAACTCAATGATGTGATACTATTATCATCCCCCGTTTAACAAATAAGGAAACTAAGACACTAGGAGGTGAAGTAATTTGTCCAAAATCACATAACTAACAAGTTGCAGGCTTGGTTCTCAAACTTAGGTGCATGTCTGAACTAACTACAGAGACTGTTCAAAATACAGATGATCAGACCCCCATCCCAGAGCAACTGGATCAGAATCTCTTGGGGTGGGCCTTTATCATAATTATTTTTAACAAATTTCTGTGAATCAGAAGTTGTTTGCCAAGGTGTGAGACCACTGTTGGGATTTCAAATGAAGTCTTTGGAATTAGATTCTCCTAGGTTCACTTTTTTTGCATCACTTATAACAAGGATCTTTGAACAAGTTACCTAGCCTCCCTCTGAGCTTCCATTTCCTCACCTGTAAATGGGAATGATTGTATTTACTTCTTGGGATTGTTCTGAGGATGACATGGGACTAAAGCACTTAGCATAATGGCAGGCATCTTGCAAGCCAGACAGAAGGACATTTTGAGACTTGAACCAAGTCTTCCCTTCTACCATCAACACCATACAATTCACTGTGCCTTCTCCCTGCATTCAGAGGTTTTCCCTGCCTCGGTGAGAAGTGGGTTTGATACATTTGGAGTACTAAGAAAAAGAAAGTCAGGAAGCAGATATGGCTCAAGCAGTTGAGCGCCCGCCTACCACATGGAAGGTCCCACGTTCGGTTCCTGGTGCCTCCTAAAGAAGACGAGCTGACACGATGAGCTGATGCAACAAGATGACACAGCAAGATGACACAACAAAGAGACACAGCAAAGAAACAATGAGACACACAACAAGCAGGGAGCAGAAGTGGCTCAAGTGATTGGGTGCCTCCCTTCCACTTGGGTGGTCCCAGATTCAGTTCCCAGAGCTCCTGAAAAGAAGACGAACTGAGAGCCAACAGCGAGTTCAAACAATGATGGGGGGAGAGGGTGTCAAAATAAATAAAGAAAATAAATCTTTTTTTAAAAAAGGAAATCAATGCTTAGCTTTGCAGATTGAAATGAGATTATTGAACTTAAGACATAGACTTGGGAGAAAAGGCTTTTTGAGTATTCAGGAACTGTTCGTACCTAACCAGTAGATAAATAAGCCTGGTCCAAAAAAACACCTCCACTTCCGCATCCAAGATTACCAGCCTCCAGATGCTCAGTAGGATTACCTGGAGTGTAGAGATGGGTGGTGTATTAGCAAAAGGAGTGCTGAAGCAAAATACCAGAAATCTGTTGGCTTTTATAAAGGGTATTTATTTGGGGTAGAAGCTTACAGTTACCAGGCCATAAAGCATAAGTTACTTCCCTCACCAGTCTGTTGCCACTTGTTGGAGCAAGACAGCTGCTGACGTCTGCCAAGGGTGCAGGCTTCCTGGGTTCCTCTCTCCCCAGGGCTTGGTTCTCTCCAGGCTCAGCTGCTCTGCTTTCTCCACAAGGTCATCTGTAGGCTTTCAGGCAAATGGCTTGTCTCTCTTCCCGGGGCCTCTGCCGTGTCTAATCGAGCCTTCTTTCTGCTCATCTGTGTGCTTACTTCCTGGGCACCAGCTTTAAAACTCCAAACTCCCTTCTCTGCTGTGTGGTTTCTGTGTGAGTCCCCGCTCACCAAGAGGGACTCAACATCTTACTGCCATGGCCCAATCAAGTAAAAGTGGAACTTCTGAATCCAATATAATCTAATATGCTCAGAGGAAAAGACCAGTTCACAAACATAGTCCAATATCTATTTTTTGAATTCATAAATAATATCAAACTACTACAAGTCGTCTCCAGGAAAGACCCCAGCCCTTTGCCACCTTCCCAGGGTGAAGCCTTTCAGAAGAGAGGGCAGAATAGCATGGAAACTTTAAGGAATAGAGGAGGCTCTTGTCTATTCTTTTCTGGGGAGAGCAGCTAATACCACAGATGTGCCCTATGCCACAGTGATTTGGGGACAACAGAGCAGAGATGGTTGTGTGATTGATAGGGACAGAGAAAGCACAACAACAGCCTTGTTTCCTGTGGTCCCAGAGGGGCTTGGGAGAGTAACTGGACCCTTTGCATCCCTGAGAAGGCTCTGAAGTTGGCTGAGAGTGAGAGCCGGCAGGCTAATGGGGCCATGCATTAGAGGAACAATCATGGATGGCAGCACGGTCTGAGCAACCCAAATGCGCATGTAGCCACTTTAGGGGATGACGACACAGGGCCATGCAGAATACCCTGGATGATCAGTGGGGAGAGATGTGCACGATCAAAGACAAAATGGGACGGTTACACATCTCAGGAAATAGTGCCTCAGCACACACGGTGTTACCTGGTACCCCTCTCCCACATCCCTGCAACTGAGATTCCATCTAAAGGAGAGGAAGGGAGAGTGTGAGTATGGATTAATTTCTTTGGTAATTACTATATTAAATTTTCTGCATCACACAGAATGGGAGTCTGAGATAAAAATTATGTTATGTTTTAGAAAATCAGATACATTTGCACACATCTGAAACAATCTTGTAAAATTAATACCTGCTAATTATTAAGATTATCAACTTTTCAAAATCTCAGCAAGACACCTAGTATGACCCCCTAAAAGCAGTACAACAATCAATTGAAAATGTATTTAATCAGCAGATATCTCAGAAATGACAGCATGTTGTGACGAGGAATAAGTTTTCTTGGTGACATACAAAAAATATTGAAAAAGGGGAGTTGAAACATCAGCGTCATTGCAACGGTGTTCAGAGGAGAGACAATGTGCCTGTTAGATTGGCTTGGATTGTTATTCCAGGTTCTGGATGGTGTCCCTGTAGTCAAAGAGCCAGAGCTCCCATATTCGACTGCAGTCTGCATTCATACCCATGAGGCTGCTTAACTTCCTTTACTACAATTTGATATTCAAAAAACAATGACAAATTTGGTTTTCCAAACACCTAAGAGAGAGTGGTACAGATTGTAATCACAAGGGCTTTGATAATTGGAAAGGTGCACTCTTCCCTATAAATCAACACATTGGCATCCTGGCTTTAAATTGGTCTCCAGTGAGTTAATTAATGGAAGCCTCCTAAATAGGGCTGCCAGATTGACCAAATAAAAATACAAATATTGCGTGGGACATACTTATACTAAAAAAAAAAAAGAAAAAATGATCATTTATCTGAAACTCAAATTTAACTGGGTGCTCTGTATTTTTTCTGTCCTGCTAGAGCCTGCTCACTGAACTTATAAAATGGGTGTCCTTGTAAAATTAGTATCTGCTAATTATTAAGGCTGTAGGTCATTACCAGCCCTGAGACCACTTTCACCAAGATAGTGCTGCCAGTGGAAGGTCCATCTAAGTAATCAGCCTGGGTTAGGGTTAGGGTCTCTCTCTGTCTCACTGTCATAATAATCATTATATATTTAAATCCTTCTTTTTCATTTATACACAAATAAACAACCTCCCTTATTATGCTTCCCATGTCTTTACTACCTGTTAATTCCAAGACCAAATTTCCAACTTGGACAATAAATGCTTAAAATTGAAAGCCACTTTTGGTGACATCCAAGGAGGTAATTAACATTATCAGTAACATCTCCTATTATTTTTTAATATTAGTTGCTTCTTCTAGTAGCTAATTAAATATGGATTCTTTCAATAAAGGCATTTCAGTTCCTGGACCTGAGTCTTATCCTTTCCCTGACATTTTTTAGCCATCTCCAGTCTGCAGATCACCTTGTAGAAAATCAGTTAATCAATCCCTGAAGGGCAACTTCATTTATGCCTAGGGAAAATTAAGACAGGAGAATCACCACAGAAGATGCAAGGAACAAGTTTGGTTTATGATTCAATGAGCAAAAAGAGGACCTCCTTGCTCTCTTTCCAAGCCAGCTCTCCTTCTCAGCACAAACATATCACAGAACGTCAGGACCTTATACTTGACTATGGCTTCCCTTCGTCATCTTCTAAAAAGATTTCTGCCCATAGAGAGGCAATATTGATTCTTTATCCCCAGAATGGAACAACTAACTTCATGCCACTTGACTCCTCCCTTGTAGACATAAAGTGCAATTTTTGCTAACAAAATAAAGATTCTCTCTGGTAAAGTGTGATTTAGGTCGTTGCTCTAGAATATTGGTTTGAACTTATTGCCGGCATTTCTGAAGTAGTTTAGGGTGAACATCTGAAATAACGAGTCATCTCAGTCCTTCTATTTCCCCTTATTTTTTTAAATTAAACATTTCAGAACTGAGGACTAATATATCCTCCCAACACTGGCAACAGGCATGTCCTTCTGTAAACTATATTGAGAAATTAATGGACTTCCATTTGGGGAGAAGTAAACAAAAGTAGATAATATATGTGCCTGTTTATCTATAGACACACAGTATTGGGAGCTGAAGAATGGTTAAATAGCCCAAGCCAGACTTGTCTCTAGGTGAAAAAAAACAAAACAAAACAAAAACCCAACTAGTCAACCACCAATTTGGTTTTTCTCAAGCTTTCAGCTAGATACAGAGAAGTAAAACATTGAACTGAGCCCAAAAGGGATTTAGATTTTTTTGAGGCTGTTTTAAGGAACTAAGAAGGTGCTACATTTGCCCCGTTGGTGTTTTCCACCAAGTCAACCCTCTTTATGTGGCAGTGAGGGCTGCTCTCAGACACGGGGCTGCCAGGAGAAGTTGGGAGGAACCCCTGCTCCCATGTGGCTGGCGTCCAGTGCAGGGGTTCTTAACCTTTTTTGTTCCATGGACTCCTTTGCCAGTCAGGTGACTGTTTTCACAGTCAGGTGAAAAACAGGGACCCCTTACTAAGTCCACACTATACTGTGTATTATTTAATAAATATATCACACCTGCACCAACACGTCCCCACAAGAATAATGGTTTTTTGAATTTCAATTCAAGCTCACTGACCACCCTGCTCTAGTGGTTTGGTGAAACCGAGGCAGTTAGGAAACCTCCTCAGATTAATCACCTGAGTGGTTTGGGGGCCAGAGGCAGCTAGAGGCAAGGCAGAGTGAGGCTCTAAAGGCTCCTTCCTTGGTGGGCACTTGACTACAGGCAAAATGGACTAAATTATTCCACCCCCTGTTCAAAGAGCATTTCCCCCTAACTTTTTTTTCCCATTATTTTTATTGTGGTAACATATATACATTATAACATTTCCCATTTTAACCACTTTCAAATATACAATTCAGAGGTGTTAATTATAGTCACAATGGTGTGCTATCACCATTACCATCCATTACCAAAATGTTTCCATCATCCCAAACAGAAACTCTGTATCACTAAGCATTAACTCCCCATACCCCACCCCCACCCCCACCCCAGCCCTCATTCTGTCTCTATGAATTTGCATATTCTAGGTTTTTTTCCCCTATAAGTGAGAACATACAATATTTGACCTTTTGTGCCTAGCTTATTTCATTCAACATAATGTCTTCAAGATTCATCCATGTTGCTGCATATATCAGAACTTAATTCCTTTTTACAGTCCAATAATATTTCATTGTTTGGATATACGGCCATTTGTTAATCCATTCATCTATTGATGGACACTTGGATGTTTCCACCTTTTAGCTATTGTAAATAATGTTGCCATAAACACTGATGTACAGATATCTGTTTGAGTCCCTGCTTTTAATTCTTTGGGGTGTATACCTCAAAGTGGGATTGCTGAGTCATATGATAATTCTATACTTAACTTTCCCCCTAACTATTGTACAAGATCATTCCGAGAAGCATTCAACGCACTTCTCTATAAAGGTAGTCCTCATGCTACATAAGATATTTTGATAACTAATGTTAGTACAGCATTTTACAACTTGTAAAGTGACCTTAGATACATGATCTTATTTGATCTAGTTGCACACAAGTCTTATCTTCAAGATTTGCTACTATCATAAACCATTTGGAAATAGTGGAGGTACAGAAGTTCTCCAGAATTTGTCTCAATCAGGGAATCCCATCAGTATGATCTGACAAAGAAATATCACTTTATTTGATATGTAAAAAAAAAATTGCAGGATAGTTTGCACAGTGTAAACTCACTTGTATAAAAGAAATGTGTGTATAGCATATAAGTGTGTAGATAAACAGATATATGGATATATCTACATACATTCATATGTTTCTACACACATAGATACTTTTTAATAATGCAAATTATTATTTTCATAATTAAATACTGTAATCAGCTATGATTTAAGAAAAAACTAATTGGTGGTGTTTTTTTTTTGTTGTTGTTGTTTTTTTGGTGGCATTTCTTTTACTCTATTTTAAGGAAAGAAGGGAGATTATTGCTTTTTTTAAGTCTAGCATGATAGCTATGATGCTGAAGAAGGATCCTTTCTGCTCCTGAGAACAACTCCAAACTCTTCCATGGCCAATATCTGACAAATTATCCCACAGCCATGGGCTTGCATGTGTTAGGGCTGAAATAGAAAACGATGGCAAGTCCTGTGCCACCCTCAAGGGAGACCATCAGGTGAAGTGGGAACAATAGGGACTTCAAATCAGGCACTTTTGAGTTTGAACTTCAGAACAGTGACTCTCTTGCTATATGCTCATGGGCACGATCTTAGGCTCTGGGCTTGTTTCCCCATCCATTAAATGTGGCTGATTATACCTCTATCATGGGATCATTTCATATGATCATCTTAAGTGACACTCTATAGAAATGATACTGAATGAGCAGGTTGGTTACCAGAGCTGGGGAGCACACCAGGTGGCCTATTAGACTTTCCTGGTAACCCACATTCACCGCATCAGGTCGAATTTCTGCCTCTTTGTGTACATTCTAGGGTCATTCTCAGACCTTCCCAAGCATGAATAAATTGGGTGTGTTTTACTTGTCCAGAAATAATCCTGGTTGTCCACTTCTGTAAAACAAGCCAACACATAGGGATTGAGGTTCTGCAAATGAAACACACATCCCTCTAAAATGAAGGATGCTTTGAGAGGCCCAAAGGGGCCTTTTCCTGACTGAATTTGTATTAGAAATTCCCTCCCCCTCCCCCACCCTTATACTTCCAAAGACCAAGATTATCAAACCTAGAGAAGTAAACTCTGAAAAAAATTGCTAGGTCTTTCCACCTGGGAATTTCCTTAGAAAAAAATGTGTTTTTTTTTTCAATGCAAGGACAGTCAACCTGCAAGAAGTTGTGCAGTGTCTTTGGTCTTCAATTTCTTCAGCTGTAAAAGAAAGAACTAAAAATTACTAAATTCTCTCTTTCTCTCACTCATTTCTTTTTGTTGTTGTTGTTAAAGAAGTTGTAGGTTTACAGAAAAATCATGCATGAACTATAGAATTCCCATATACTACCTTATTATTAACACCTTGCATTAACATGGTACATTTGTCACAATTCTTGAAAGAACACTTTATAATTGTACTGTTAGCTATAGCTCAGTATTTACAATAGGGTTTACTGTTGCACAACATTGTGAAAATAATTAACAGCACTGAATTGTATATTTGAATGTGGTTAAAAGGGAAATTTTTAAGTTGTATATATGTTACTAGAATAAAAATTTAAAAAACAAAAAACATAGGACTGTACAACATAAACAAATCTCACTTCTATTCCCATTCCACCTCATTGGTTCATATACCCTCTTGCCAAGGATGTTGCAATAGCCTCCCACCTCTCTCCTGCCAAACCATAGTCCATATACTTACAAATGATCTTTCTAAAATGCATATCTCCCTCAAGTATTTTAGTGATTCTTCATTATCTCCCATAAATTCCAATTTCATAGCATGTGTCTACCTTTTTAGCATCATCTCCTGTCACATCACTACACATGCAGCACTCTGAGCCAACAGGACTTATAATTCCTCTCTCACATCTATACTTTGCCTATGTTATTCCCTTTGAATGGAATGTTTGTCCCCACGAATACCTCCACATCTGCCTGGCCAACTCTTCCGTCAAAGTTTAGCTCAAGTACCACCTCCTCCAAAAGACAATTAGATGCCTCTCCTCTGGGCCCCGAGAGGACCCTGCAAAATCACACTATCAGAGTATTTATCATTCAGTAGGGTAGTTGTTTTCTAAAAAGAATTTACCTTTCTGTTCTGGCAAAGGACTCAGTGCTAGTAGCCTCACGGTTCAGGTAAAACTCATGAAAGGGGCAGGTACACAGGTCTTCTGTGTTCCCCAGATCCTACGGAGAGGTAGAGTTGGGTAGAGGTGCAGCTGGATACACCATGGTGAGGCAGGCTACAACAGGGACCTGAGGGAAAAGAGGGTGCCTGAGGAAAGCACTAGGGCAATAAGGACAAAACAGTTCTGTGTAAAACTACTGCTTGAGGTCACCCATCTTTGTCTGCACCTGACAGCAGAGAGTCCCACCAGCAAGGGAGTGCCTGCTGCACACAGTTAACTTAGCATATTTTATCACTAGTTCTCATGATGACTATGCAAGATAGGTATCATAAGTTCTATCTTATAGATAAGGAAACAGAAGCCAGAGAAGGCTGACTTGCCTAAGATTATATAGCTAGTAAATGGTGGAGCTGGGAACCGAACCCACGTCTATATGACTAAAGCTGTGTAGCTCTTAGTATGAAAGACTCTCTTGTCTGTGGGTAGATGCTCATGGCCTCTTTTTCTCAAATCTGTGCCTTGAGTGCCTTACTAATGAAATGGACTCCAACAATGAGGTCCTCTGACCCTTCTGCATTGTCACAAGTTGGTCTGCATTTTTTACCTTATCTATTCCTGGTCTAGTCTGCTCTCCACCTTCCAAACCCAGAGGGTACTTGAGAAGCAATAAAGTTCAGCACCCGTCTGCTGTTAGCAAAAGTTCCAAGGGAGTAAAATAAAAGGTAGGTAAAGAGCAGGAGCAGCAAAGAGGCTAATAAACAGGAAACAAACCTGGTTCCTTGGCAGAGCTGTAGGGACACAATGACCCAAGGTGAGTCAAGTCTGGGCCCTGAGGCTAGAAAGCCTTCCCACCTTTTCACTTAGCAAGATGCCCAGGGAACAACCCAGAACATGTTGACTCTGGCAGAAGCAGCTGTTATATTCCCCAAGGGCTTATAAGCCCTAACACTCTACGATCTCTACATCTCTCAGCTCTTCCCCCTTCTCCTCATCAAAAGCATTTATTAAACATCCTAATTATTAAACAAGGCAGGTGGAAGACAAAGGTGGGAAATAGGAGGACTGAATTTGGCTTTTTAAAAAGCCAGTAAAATGTATGTAACACCTCATTTGAAGAACAAAGTGAATGCTTTGATCCAGCCGGGTGTATTGTCAAACCTGTAGGAGAGCGATAGGAAAATACAGAGCACTTTTTTTTTTTCTTTCAGTGACAAATACCATGAGCTCAGAGCTGAACTGTCAAGCCCCTAAATAAATCCAGAGGATTTATTCTTCCAACAAGGGCCAGAGAACTGACAAAATCATGGGAAAGAAAAATATATAAAATCTATTCAAGTCAATGTTTAGATTACTCTAAGTGTAAAGAGCTTGTTAGGAAATTGAATAGACAATAAACTCCTTGAGTCATGACATAGTTCTGTGTTTCACTATTTCGGGGTCCTAGGGTTGAGCCCAGTGTCTAACACATAGTGGATGCTCAATAAGTATTTACCTGAATAAAATTGAAGGCAGGAGCTGAGACTTATACAACTTTGTCTATCCCTCAGTGCCTGGCCCTAAATGAATGAATGACTGGGGGCATTAATGAATGAGAAATGTAGAGTTTTAGATTTGCATTTAAAGGAAAGCATGTATCTTTGCAAGCAGTGTTATCATCTCCCTAATTATCTAAGAAGTCTGTGTTCTTCTAATTTCATCTTGATTTTGGCCCCTTAGAAGACAGGGCTTTTACTAAACTAATCTGATTGCTAAAAAGAGATAGTTCTGCTGGCTTTTTAAACTATCCTCAGGAAGACTCAAACAGTCCTGAACTTCTACAGCTGTTGAGACATTTCCTCCATTCCTGCCCTGTTTAATTTGCCTCCAGCCTTCCATTTCCTCTTCTCCCCTTTGTTCTCCTTTGCCTTGTACCAGCTGAGTTTTGAGTCCCTTTGTTCAGCACATCCCTCCTTCTGCCATTGCATCTCATCTCTCTCGACTTAGTACTTTTATAGAGAAATTACATCTGGGTCATACAGGGAGTGTGTGGAAACTGAGGTAGAAGCAGGGAGAGGCAGGAGGTTTCCACATGAGAGTCCTAAGCAGAAGGATAATAGGACCATTGTTAGGCTTTCTTCCCACTGGCAAATAGTCAGGTGCAGGTCCCTGAGGGGGTTTCATTTGGAAGGCAAGTTCTCTCCAATACATTCTCTCCCTTCACAAATACAGAAAAGCTCTCTACTTTGCGGCTGAGGGACTGAAACTCAGAGAAGTTATACTTCCTGACCACTCCTCTCAGCCTGAGCTAGGTGCTCCTCCTCTAGCCTTCCCTCCAGAGGCCTCGGTCTTAGCATTTATCTACTTATCTGCCTTTCCTCGATTTTCTGTGGGCTCCCTGAGGTCAGAAACTGTGTTTCATCTTTGTAGCTCTCAAGGAGGAAGCCCTCAATAAATGTTTGCTGAATGATAACTTGCCCAAGGTCACCTAGCTAATAAATGGCAGAGCTGGGACCAGAATCAGGTCTTCTGTCCCTCAAAATCCCATATCCTTTATATTCTACCAGGACACTTTCTGAAAGAAAGCAGGGTGCAGACCTATCAAGAAGCAATAAGAAGCTAACCAAGCATTTGTCAGGTTTATGAACTATACTGCGAGTTTTTCCAAGCTTTCATCTGCCTTTCTTCTTGCTATTGTCAGTTACTCTACAGTTACTCAGAGCTGAGCCGAGGTCACCTCTATAAGCCCAGCTCCTGAAACAGCTGAATTCATCGCCTCTTCAGAGGGGGAGGCCTTGGTGAAAGCACAGGCTGCAAATCTCCACAGAGGGCTTTCTCGCTCCCTCTCCTACCCTCTTGCTAGGTGTGAACAAACACTTTGAAATAACTTGGGCATGACTGGAAGGAAATGTCAAAGACTTTGATCCGTGGTTCTTAAAATATTGGAGAATTTTCTGATCTTGTTGGGCCTGAACAACTAGGCTGGAAATCCCATGCGAATAGGTTTGTTTCTTCTCTCTTCCAGTCACACGTGTTGGTCATGGAGGCCCAGCTTGGGTCACATACAAGCGATAAGGTAGCACTTGGCTTCATTGACGCGAACGTGGCCAGGCACCGTGAAGAACCAAGTACCCAGGCCTGTGCTGCTGCTGAGAGCGGGGACTCCCGACTCCAAAGGAAAGGCCAGAATGGAAAGGCAGCAGAGACAAGGGGCCCTGGGGACTGTGTCTGTGGTGGCCAAGACTCCAGGCTGTAGAGCTAGATCTGGCTGGGTTCCAATCTAGTTCCATCACCTACGAGTTATTTCACACTGGGCAAGTTTCTTAACATTGCTGTGCTTCAGTCCTCACATATCAGAAGTTGTGAAAATAAATGAGATAATCCATGAGAGTTTGTTATTCTCCATTTGCCCTTCCAGTTCCAGTCTCCATCCTTTTCTCTGTACTGGGTCCTAAGAGGTTGGCCTCTAAGACTGTATCACCCTTGCTTCTGGCTTATGGTTAGATTCAGCCAAGGGGAGACACCGGCAGAAGATTAGCAGCTCAGAGGAGCAAGAGCCCAGGGTATTTATTCTCCTGTCCTCACAATGCAGGGTCATTGTTTCTGCAGAGCCTGCAGACCTCCACCTAAGTGCACAGTTCCAGCCAGGCAGCCTCTCCCACAGCTAACTCTGCTCTCTCGTCTCACCCCTTCAGACCCCAGGATGCTAATTGCCTCAGTATCCCTTGCATCTAGTTCCTTTGTTAAATTCTCTCCATTTTACCATTTGAGTGTCCCATGTATCTTCTTTCAAGACTATGACTAATGTGCCTGATACAAAGTAAGTTTTCAATGAATGTTTCGTATTTCTTTCCCCCTTTTTATCCTCATCACCTCCTTCGTCGTCTTTATTATCACCACAGCAGTACAATTATCATTCTAGCTGACCTAGAGGGAGAGTATTCATTTTCTCCTGCTGCATAATAAGTTACCACAAACTCAGTGGCTTAAAACAACACATGTTTATTATTTTGCCATTTCTACGGGTCAGGATTCCAAGCCTGGCTTAGTTAGGTTCTCTGCTTTAGGGGCTCACCAGGCTGCAACCCAGGTGTTGGCTTGGCATGCAATCTCATCAGAGCCTCTACTGGGGAAAGATCTGCTTCCAGGCTCCTGCAGGTTGTTGAGAGAATTCATCTCCTTGCAGCCATAGGACTAAGGTCCCATTTTCTTGCTGGCTGCTCTCAGCTCCTAAATCCTACCCACAGTTCCTTGCCACGTGGCTCTCTCTAACAGGACTTCTCACTGCAGAGCAGCTTACTACTTCAAAGCCCAGCAATGGAAAGAGAATTTATCTGACTTCGGGGAGGTTCCCATCCCTCTTTAGAGGGGTTTCACCTCATTACATCAGACCTATCCAGGGTAATATCCCTTTTGATGGACTCAAAATCAAGTGATTTGGGATCTTAATTACATAGCAAATTCCCTTCACCTTGCCATATAATGTAAACTAATCAAGGAAGTGACATCCTATTACTTGTGCAAGTCACAGTTTCTATCTGTGGTTGAAGAAGATGGAATTATAGAAAGGTGAACTCATGGGGGATCACCTTAAGGTCTGGCAGCCACAAGGATCTCATCAGAAGGTGGAGCGATATTCATTTACCAGCTACATTTTTTTTAAGATTTATTTTATTTATTTCTACCCTACCTCATTGTTTATACTATCTGCTCTCTGTTCATTGTGTGCTCTCTGTGTCTGCTCGTCTTCTTTTTTGGAGGCCCCAGGAACTGAACCCGGGACCTCCCATGTGGGAGGGAGGTGCCCAATCACTTGAGCCACATCCACTCCCTGCTTGTTGTTCTCTCATTGCGTATCCGTCTTACGTCTCGTTGTTACGTCATCTCGTTGCGTTATCTTGTTGCATCAACTCACTGAGCCAGTCATTCGCATCAACTCGCTGTCTTGCTCATCTTCTTTAGGTGGCACTGGGAACCGAACCCAGGACCTCCCATGTGGTAGGTGGGTGCCCAACTGCTTGAGCCACATCCACTTCCCTACCAGCTACTTTTATACAGTTTTTCACTAAGGTTGGGGAAAGGGATCTTGCCAGTGGGAAAGGACAGGAACTTACATTAATTGAGCATGTGCTCACAGTTCTGTACTGTGCCTTCCACCTCTCTGTCTCTCCTTTGGTCTTCTATCACCCCTATGAGTGTCTACTATTATCTCCATCTTTTGGAGGAGGGAGCTGAAGAACAGAGGGGTGGAAGGAATTCACCCAAGGTCACACAGTTGCCACCCCTTAAGTGGGTCTGAATATTTTAGACAAGAAGTAACAAAAGTTACTATGGGCAATATTTGGGGCTAAGAGAGGGCCTCTCATGTACACTCCTCTTTTCCATAAAGTTTAAGTTAGTATCGCTGGTTTCAGGGAAGGGAGAAGATACAAGTCTTTTATTTCTGAAAACAGTTTGCTAACTCCAATAGCACAACTGCTTATGTAGAGTCATGCACCTGGAAAATATAGTTTAAATTCTCCAGTGGGTTGAAGAGCCACTGTCCTTTGCTGCCTCTTTTTTGACAATGAACATTTCACTTCTGTTTAGGATACATACAAAAACAATCACAAATTTCCATGAATATCGTATTTTTAACTCTTTAAAGCATATTCATATGTATTCCAAAGCTCTGATTTCCCCTTTTTAACAGACACACTTCTAGAAACCCTCCAAAGCATAAATATTTAGTTTCAGCAGCTTTGGGAACTGCATGGATGTTTTAAGGAAAAAAATAACTAACTTTGTAAAAGCCAAGAACTCACAAGGGGCGACTCCATTCCATCAGTTAACAAAGCATTCACTGGCCACTTTAGCCAGTGTCTGATATGGAGCCACACAGAAGGCACTTGATAAAAATATGTTGAATGACTGAATGAATAAATGTATTGCTTGATTCTATTAATATATTCTTTTTTCAGTCTCATCTTTTCCTTATTCTCTCATGAATAAGTTTCCCCATTTTTTTCTTGTTTTCTTTTCATTTTAAAAATACCGTATAGGCTTGCTGTAAAAAATAAATAAATGGATGTATTAAATAAAAAATTAACCACGTGGACTGTAATGTAAACCGTAGACTTTAGTTAACAATATAATAATAATAATAATAATAATATTGGTTCATCAATTGTAACAAATGTACCTCAATAATGCAAAATGTTAATAGTAGGAGAAAGTGTGTGTGTGGGGGGGTTGGTATGGTAACTATACTTTTTTTTTTTTTTT
>JAQZBX010031826.1:0-26146 GCA_029593785.1 Cabassous unicinctus
TATTTAAGTATTTAATCCATCTTGAGGTAAGTTTTGTATAGGATGTGAGAGAAGGATTTTCTTTCATTCTTTTGGATATGGATATCCAGTTCTCCCAGCACAATTTGTTAAAGAGACTGTTCTGTCCCAGTTGAGTGGACTTGGCAGTAGATGTGTGGGTCTATTTCTGAACTCTCTGCTTGGTTCCATTGGTTAATATATCTATTCTTATGCCAATACATGCTGTTTTGACCATTGTAGCTTTGTAGTATGCTTAAAGTCAGGTAGCATGAGTCCCCCAACTTTGTTTTTCTTTTTCAAGATGATTTTGGGTATTCAGGGCCCCTTACCCTTCCATATAAATTTGATAATTGGCTTCTCCATTTCTATAAAAATGTTGTTGGAATATTTATTGAGATTGCATTGAACTTGTAAATCAATTCAGATAGAATTAACATGTTAATGATGTTTAGTCTTCCAATCCATGACCATAGAATAATTTTCCATTTATTTAGATCTTCTTTGATTTCTTTTAGTAATGTTGTGTAGTTTTCTGTGTACAAGTTCCTTACATCTTCAGTTAAGTTTATTCCAATATCTTTAATTCTTTTAGTTGTTATTGTGAATGGAATTTTTTTCTTTATTTCCTCCTCAGATTGTTCATTATTAGTGTAAAGAAACACTACTCATTTTTGCATGCTGATCTTATATCCCACCACTTTACTGAACTCATTTATCAGCTCTAGAAGCTTTGTTGTAGATTTTCAGGACTTTATATATATAAGATAATATCATCTGGAATGCCAAGGACTGCTGGAAAATACCAGGGGCTAGAAGAAGCGAGGAAGGATCCTCCCCCTTTAGGTTATTGAAGGAGCATGGCCCTGCTGACACCTTAATTTCAGATTTCTAGCCTCTAAGAAGGTGAGACAATAAAATTTTTGTTTTAAACCATTTATTTGCAGTACTTTGTCCTAGGAAACTAAGGCAAGCCACATGGGGGGAGATGCATATTAGGAAGAAGGTTGCACCAAAGCAGCCAAGGTGGGCAGAGGGAAAGAAAAAAAGAGTGTGATATCCTAATAGACAGGCAGGTTCTATTAGGGTAGTAACAGTCCATGGTGCCACAGAAGAGAAAGATTCAAAAAGGGCAATGGTTTCAGTGACCCAGAGGTCCTTGATGACTTATGGCTAGAGAAGTTTCTGTGAAGGTGGAGGCACAAATAATTGTGGGTTAAAGAATGAGTAAGGAGGTTAGCAGCTAGTCATTCAGAATCTAAGTACAGAGTTGCCTTGAGGAGAAGAGAAAGGATGAGAGTAACTAGAGGGCAATGTGGGATGATTTTTACTGAAGAGAAGAAGCATTTTTACATCCATGTGAACAAGACTGTGAAGAAGGGAACATGGATGTTTCGTATTGTTACTCATGTAAGCAAGGGAGGAAAGAAACATCACTGTGACTTATCCTAGTGCTTGCAGACAGAAAGGGTTTCACACGTTCTCTCACCAGATGGGAGAGCTATAAATGTCGGTCAGATGCCTTCCAGGAATGAGCCAAGGGACACAGATGGGTTTAGTAAGGATGATAAAAGCTAATTCTGTCCTTAAGCAAGGTCAAATAGAGGTACACGGTATGGACGTGTGTGTAATAGTTGACAGAGCAAAAGGTGAGGGGGGCAATGAGACAGTGAAAAAGTTAAACACTTAAAATAACCTTTGCTTCTGGCCTGTGAGCAATGAGACAATAACATTAGCGTGACATGACTTTCTTCTTCATTTTTATTTCCATTTGTGGTGATTTCCAAAAGCTGTTTCCAATGGGGTCACAGTGAATTTTAGCCCTGGTTACCACTGTCTATTCTTACACATGCAAAAATATGTAACCGTCACTCTCAGCTTCCACAACACCGCACTTCTGGAAGCAGCTTCCTTGTGCTCCCATTTTCCTAGTGGATTTATTTATTTGGCATTTATATTTTTTGTCAATTTTTTTTCTCTGAGTTATATTCCACTTTACCAGTCTGTTAAGGTTTTCTTCCCCCTAACTTGCTTTCAGGATGTGAGCATGTCTAGTTTTCAACCATGCAGGTAAGTTGTATTTCTCACATCTGCTGGCACATCTGGAGGGATGGTGCTTGTCTTCTTTTGGACCTCACGTCCCCTCCTGCAGCGTGGAGCCCCTGAACACTGCCTTCCCTCCGTCCACGAATCTCTCCAGGGTAGGCAATAAAGGAAGAGTGCTGATGTTCTGCTTACAACATGCCCTGCAGACTTCGGGCTAAGGATGCTGCATAAGTAGAACGTGTTAATAGTTCGGAATTAACAAGGCATTGGGGACTCCATTTAAACTACAGCTGGCATTTTGCATTGTGATGTATAAAAATTGCTGTCAGAGTTGTCTTGGGGCTTGTGCATTACATTTTATTTTATACAAGTGTTGTGTGGTCCTGAGTGGGGTCAGGCTGCTGAGGATCTCGCCTTTCTGGGTGTCTCAGTGTATCCTTGGACTTCCGGGTGTCTGAGTAAGAAAGCCCTGCAACTGGCCCACCTGCCTTACCACTTCAGGAATCTTCCTAATGTTTTGTTTCCAGAAGAAATCCCAAGTGGACTGACCCTAGGAGCCTAACAACCTTGCTTCCTGCCCCTCTTGGCCTAGGACATTGACTTCTCACTTGTTCTCTTTTCCTAATGCATTCAGCCTGAGTTTTTAGCCAAACTTTGCATATTTGTATTACCCTGATAAAATTTTGGGGAATTATATGCTATATAATATAACAAAATGAATATATAACATAGTAACGTTCTAACATAACATAATATCATGTTATAACTGAAACACACACTCCATTAAGTCAACTGCATTCCTATAATGTGCCAGGGACTTTTCTAGGAGTTGGGGAGCAAAGATCAAGTAGCTGTGGCACCTGTCCTCCTGAACAGTAGCCCACGGTTTGGTAAAGGACATAGTTCGCCGGGCATTTCAGCAAGTGATCTGGGAAGCATTTGCAGAGTGCCATGGCGACACAGCTGAAAGAGCAAACGATTCTGGCACTGGCAAACTAGAGAGCAGAAATGGAGGGGGAGTCAGGGAAAGGGTTTGGACCTGGGAGGATGAATAGTTCATCAGGTGGAAAAATAGGAGCAGAGGGCATTCTAGGCAGAGGGAAAAGGGGCCAAAGATACAAAGATGGGGATATGCACAGTGGCCTGAGAATCCTGTTTCCTACATGTCAGGGCAGATAGAGGGGCTGTTGGGAATGAACACAAAAGGGCTTCTTTGGTGCCCAGTTTGGTGCAAACTGCAGTGGGAGATATAGCATAGCTGTTCAGTCATTGAAATGTGCGACAGCAAGATCTCGGCTCCATTTTTAACGAAAGCAAGTGACCTTTCTACTTTTTATCTCTACTAATAGAGATAATCAAACACATAAAATGTAAATTAAAAAGAAAAATAAGCAGGAGTGCCACCTTATAGCAGGTGCTACCACAGTCTCACCAATCCATGCTTTGTTTGTCCAATGCGTCTGCTTGATGTGGGGGGAGGGGATCACTGGCTGGGTAAAGGGGTAGGACAGGATATGAAGGGCTCTGCTTAGCCCTGGGCCGTATTGCTGCCCAGCCCAGATGTGATGGATGATCAGAAGTTTGCTTGATCAAGAAGCAAATTGAAAATACATTGAATGCAAGTTTATCCAGAAGGAAGGTTCCAGTTGAATTATGGCATACATTGCCCTTGGTAGGCACTCTCTTTAAGAAAGGAAACATTTGCTCTGTCTTCCCAAGTCACAGTGATTTGGATCCCAAGGTGCCCAGCTAAAGACTGTCTGCCTGCCTGTAGCCCTGTGCACCTTCCCCTCTGCCATGAACGCACTTGCAGAGTCCCAGACCCGAAGGCAACCGTGAGCAGCAGCACCTGTCCCCTTCCTCCCCACACTTACACACAAGCCCCAAGCAGGGGCACTGGGACAGGCAGAGCATGGACTGGTGAGGCTGTGGGAGCTCCTGCTATAATGGGGCAGCAGAAAGACTATGGACAAAGGTGGGGCTGGGGAGCTGCTTCATGATCCTTAAATCCCTCTTGTTTTGACCCAGCAGCTCTGCCTGAGGGTCTGGCATGGGGCAAGGGACCTAAGTGACCACATGTGCCCTACAGGGAGAGGGGGCAGCCCAGTCCCTCCATGTTCCCAATATGCCAGGGCTATCCCACCTTCCCTACCAGAAGGAGGCAGCCTGGGCCCCCCAAGCTTCTGCTGTTCTGTCCACCACTCTCAGGGCTTGGGGTGGGGTGGAGTGGGATTTACTCACCCAACAAGTACAGAGATGGAGTCATAAAATTCACCACCAATGCTAAAATGCCTGCTTTTATCTCGTCTTCAAACCAAAAACCCTCCACAGCCCTGTGATTCTGCTTCATTGTGAAGCAAACATTAATTCTGTTGCAGTGCAACCCCATTTCCTTTGTCGCTAGTGAGGACAGAGAGCAGCGGGCCACTTCCCAGAGAAATAATCCTCATCGTTAGCATGTTAAGCCTTAATCTTTAAAAGTTCCTTTGCAAACATGGTACTGGGAAATTACACAATATTTTCAGCCTACATGCAGTTACTTCTCTATTTGCCTCAATGTTTTGGCTCATTTTCTTAGGAGATAAGCTCCGGGAACCCAGAGAGACACATAAATTATCTGGTTGTTTTATTACTCTGGTTCTCATAATAGACGACATTGTATGACCTGACCATATCTTTTTCAGGAAATTTATGTCATGGCAATAATAACTCCTCCTAAGAGAAACAGCCCATAACAGGGTGGGTTTATTAAGAGAGTATTTATGGGTAATTAAGCTGCCACCAGCACCCTTTCCACTCTGGGATTCCAAGAAGCGGCTTTATGTATGGGGCCTTCAGGAAGCAGAAGACTTTGACGGTGAGAGGCCTGGCATCTGGCCGTGGCCGCGTCGTAAATGTGGGCAAGACGCTTCCCATCTCTTGGCCTCAGTTTTGTCAACTGGAAAATGAAGGGGTTGGATTTAGAGGACCTTCGTGCTCTGTGACTTGTGGTTTTGGGAGCAGAGGAGAAGCCGTGTATTTGCATAGGGACGTGATAGGGATAAAGATCACAGCCAGGTTAGCCCCGCACTCTCAAAGTGCCTCTGAGACTTCAGCCGGCAACTCGCCAGTCGTAAAGGTGACAGATGGGTTAACCTACTCCAGCAGGCGGCTTCTAAAGTAAAAACAAATTAGACAACCTGAAGAATCATGCCCATTGTATGTGTGTGAGTGTGTGAGAGTGTGTGAAGGCCCTGACCCACACTGAGAGAACGCTATTAAGTAAAAACACACAGTGACCCAACTGGAGACCATCTGCTAGCAAGAAAGTGCCCATCAATCATCACCTCCCTTAAGTGTGTTTGCTTCCACATTGGGGAGACTAAAAACAGTCTTCCTGCTCAGAAACCCTCTCCATCTCCCAGTGCCAAACCCCAGACAAATACAGTTGGGAAGACATTATTCTCACAGTCAGAATGACACATCCTTCCTGGAAAACTATTTAGTAAGTCAGAAGCACGGGTCTGCCCTCCCCTGTGCTGAGGTGAGGGTACATCCAGACCCCAGGAAAATCAACTCCAACTAGCCTGTGCCTCCCATCCCAAGGGTTTACCTGTGGAAGGAACTGTATCCCTTGTTTTCTCAATAAGTCTCCCTTGGCCAGTGCATGAGAGTTTGCACTCCCCCATCAGTTATGAGCAGACAGGATTAAGTGAGCGGCTGTTTCATCCAAATGCGAAAACAGTGTGCTAGAATGGCTGCCTCTGTGCAGCGGTTGCATCGTAACCATCAGTTGAAGTTGAGCTCTATGAGCCACAAGTGGGCATGTGGCTCTAGGTGTTTGGGAACTATTTAAGACATGGTCCTGGCTCTGAGAAGATTTGCTGCTTAATAAATATCCTCCCAGAGGGAAAATTATCAATAGAATGACTAGCTGCTGCCAGCTGTGGGAGGCGTTCCTTGCCTGTGCTGTGAGCTAGGAGTCTGCCCTGACATTGCTCCCCACTGTGGGGTCTGGCTCCCATCCCCAAACCTCTCTCCATTACTATGTTCCCAACTGGAAAAAAGCAAAGGACTTTGCTCAACATTCAAGGATCAGATAACTATTTGGAAAAAGAGCTGTACTTTCTCCGACAGCTACCGGAAACACAACTGCTGATTTCAATTGGAAGCACAGCTGGCCTTTGTTGAGGACAAGAGAAGAAGTAAACCCCAAATGTGTTTTCTCATAATATTTTAACAAAGATTTTGAGCAGTGTCAGAGGTACTTTCTAAAGAGTCTATAGATATTTGAGCGGTTAATAAATGATGTCCAGGGCTGCCCAGTAAATCTAAGGCAAGATCTCTTGTGTGAAGAAAAAGCATGTGCAACCAGACCCTAAGCAACTGGACGCAGCCTTTGAATCCCCAAAGATTTTGTATGTCCCAATCTGGTCCTTGAAACTAATGATGATAATGACAACAATGGCTCTATTACGTAGTTACCAGTTATCAAGCCCTATCATTTATCAGGTACTGCATGTAATGCTTTGCACGTGGGACTTCCATTACTACTTCCGGCAAATCTGTGAAGCAGATGCTATTTTCTCTAGAGAGGATGAGAGAGGTTAAGTCATTTATTCAAGATAAAGCAGCTGGCAAGCATTGGAGCTGGGATTTGAACCCAGCTCTCTGATCCCCACATCTGTGCTGCTTTGTACTCTGCCTCCCTCTATTACTGCTGTCCCATGGGAAATGATGCTCTAGCAAACCAGGTTTTCCAGACAGCTGGAGGTTCATCTCTGCTTTGTTCTTTCAGATCAAAATCTCTTTAAAAGTGAATACATATCTCCACACCTTGTTTCAAGAGCTTTATTGAGATTTAATTAACACACTACACATTGACCCATTTAAAGTGTACATTTAATGATTTTAGTCTGTTGTCACCCCCAAAAGAAATCCCATACCCATTAGCAGTTACTCCCCAGTCTCACCTCTCCCCAAGTGCTAGAAACCACTAATCTACTTTCTCTATAGATTTGTATCTTGTGGTCAATTTATATAAATGAACATAAATATGTGTTTTTTGGTGACAGTCTCTCTTAGTATGTTTTCAAGATTTATCCATTCTGTACCATGTATCAGTGCTTCATTCCCTTTTTCATTGACAAGTAATATTCCACTGCATGGATATACCACATTTCATGTAGCCATTCAATAGCTGATGGGCATTGCTGTCATTTTCACATTTTGTCTTTTAAGAATAATGTTACTATGGAAGTTCACTTAAAAGGTTTTGCATGGATGTATATTATTTCTCTTGGGATATATTTTTATTTCTGTAGAAACAGAATTGCTGCATAATATGCTAACACTATGTTTACCTTTTTGAAGAACTGCCAAACTGTATTCCAAAGTGGCTGCACCCATTTTACAATCCCACCGGCAATGAATGAAGATTCCAATTTCCTGACTTGCTTTCCATTTGTCTTTTTTATTATAGCTAATCTAGTGGGTGTGAAGTAGTATTTCATTGTGATATTGATTTGCATTTCTCTAATGACAAAGTGCTTTTTCCATGCATTTACTGTCTATTTATTCATCTTCTTTGGAGAAATGTCTATTCTGATTCTTTTCCCGGTTTTAATTTGTTATTTGTCTTTTTATTCTTGAGTTGTAGAAGCATGTTGTATATTCAGAATACAAGTCTCTTATCAGATACAAATTTGAAAATGTTTTTCCCATTCTGTGGATTGTCTTTTTATTTCTTTATGTTGTTCTTTGAAGCATAAAGATTTTTAATGTTGATGAAGTTAATTTTGTTATGTTTTATCTCTTGTTACTTGTACTTTTGGTGTCATATTTAAGAAATCATTGCCTAAAACAAGGTCATGAAGACTTACTCTGAGTTTTTTTCTGGGTTTTATAGTTTTAGTTATTATAGTTAGGTCTATGACCATTTTGAATTTATTTTTGTGTATGGTGAGTATGGATCCAATGCCACTCTTTTGTACGTGGTTATCCAGTTTACCCAGCACCATGTTTTGAAAAGGTTATTTATTCCTATTGAATTATCTTGACTCCCTTACTGAAAATCAATTGACAATAAATATGGTAACATTATGGATTTATTTTTGGGCTCTGAATTTAGTCCATTGATCCATATGTCTATCCTATACTGGTATAAAAGTCTTGATTACTGTATCTTTGTAGAAAGCTTTGAAATCAGGAAATGTGAGTCCTCCAAATTTTTTATGTTGCTATGTTTCATGATCATCTTGGCTATTTTGTGTGCCTTGCCTTTTCATATGAATTTTAGGTCAGCTTCTCCGTCTCATCAAAAAATCCAGCTAGCATTTTGATTGGGATTGCCTTGAATTGTAGCTCAATTTGTGGAATATTTCCATATTAACAATATTAAACCTTCTGTTCCATGAACATGGGATATTTTCCAATATTTAGTTCTTCAGTTTTTTCAGCCTTGTTTTTTAACTGTCAGTATAAAAGCTTTTTACTTTTTGGAATTTATTCCTAAGTATTTTACTTTTTTTATGCTATTGTAAATGAAATACTTTCCTTAATTTCAGTTTTATAATTGCTCATTGCTGATGTATAGATATACAATTGATTTTTGCATACTGTTCTTATATTTTGAAACCTTGCTGAACTTGTCTATTAGTTCTAATAGTTTTTTATTACGTTCCTTAGAAATGTTTATATATAAGATCATGTCATTTGCAAATGGAGATAATTTTATTTCTTTCTTTCCAACCAAACAACTTTATTTCTTTTTCTTGCCTAGTTGCCCTGGATAGATCCTCCAATACAATGTTGTATAGAATTAGTGAGAGCAGACACCTCGTCTTGTTTCCGACCTTAGAGGGAAGCATTCATCACACCTTTAAGTGTGCTAGTCCAGCCCAACCCAAAGAGTGCTCTGGGTCTGATAATCCAGATATTGTATTTTCTCTGCATCTGAACACTGCCATGGATGACCACTGCTCTTCCGTGTCTATAGCCTGGGGTGGTATTTTGCCCTTTCTACTGTTCTTATTAGAAATTTGCATTAAACACCAGATGCCTGGCTGGATCCTGCAACTTGATGACAATAACGCTGATATTCACTGCTAGCTGTCTGGCTGCTTGCAGCTCTGACTCTGTCTATGCCTGGAACCCATTTTGCTAGGTCTTATTATAGATGGAATTATGAACAACCTTCTTCCCACCTGTCCAAATCCTCTGGGTGTGAACTTATTTGTAAATAGGATCTTTGATGATCCTATTACGATGCAGCCAAACTGAATCAGGGTGAGCCTTAATCCATGACTAGCATCCTTATTAATAGTGGAAATTTGGGTACACTGGCAGGATACAGAAGGAGACAAAAAAGAGAAAAATGGAGATGGACAGAGACAGATGCCACGTGATAATGACAGAGACTGAGTTATGGATTGTCGGCAAGTCACCACCAGAATGCCACAGGCTTCAGAGAAAACATGGTCCTGCTGACTCCTTGATTTTGGACTTCCAGCTTTCAAAATTTTGAGGCAATAAATTCCTGCTTTTTAAGAAAAAATATTCTGTGGTATTTGTTATAACGGTCCCAGAAAAACTGAGACAGGTATCAGTACCTTCTGAGTTTCACCAGCTAAACACCTCCTTTGGATTTTCATGTATCCCTTCTTATAGCTAGGCTAATGATCAGTGACGGTTTAACTTCATTCCGGAGGTACTTTTTGGGTCCTGGCCTTTCCTAACCTCCAATGCCCACCCAGTTAACAGAACCCTGGAAGTAATAACCACAGTGCTTCTCAGGCTTCAGCATGCATCAGAAGCCCATGGAGGATGGGATCTAAGACCCTTCTCAATTAAAGGCAGTTTGGGTATCACCATCCCAAAATCCTCAAGGTTGGAGAATGAACAATGGACTAAAGTAGACTTACTATTATTCTACTATAGATTTATTGTTATTCTAGCAATGGAAGAACTTTTATCATTGATGTGGAGGCAGGGGCCACCGGAGGTTCTGAAGGGAGGGAGAGGGAAAAATAGGTGCAATATGGGGATATTTTCGGGACATTGGAATTGTCCTGCAAGACGTTGTAATGACAGATACAGTCCTTTATATATTTTGTCATAAATTACAAAACTGCGCAGGACAGAGTGTAAACTATAATATAAACTATAACCACAGTTAGTGGCAATGCTCCAATATGTGTTCATCAATTGTAACAAACGTACCACACTAATGAAGGGTGTTGTTAATGTGTAAAAGTGTGGGAGAGGGATAGAGTGGAACATATGGGAATCCCTTATATTTTTTATGTAACATTTATGTAATCTAAAGTTTCTTTTTTAAAAAAAGTCATCTAAATTGGAAAAAAGAAAAAGAAGCCCATGGAAGTCTCTTTAGTACACAGACTTCAGGACAACATCGCCAGAGTTTGTGACTCAGTAGGTATTAGGTGGGACCAAGGATCTGCATCTTTGACAAGTTCCAGGGGATGCTGATGCAGCTAGAACCTCTGCTCTAGATGGTAACAACCCAAAATGGTTCTAGCTGTCATCCATGAGATCATTGAAGCTGATTTTATTTTATTTTTCAACTGTGGGTTTAAACCTGTATTTTTAATTTTTTCCATAATTAATAAGTAATAAGGACAGAAAACATTGATTCCTCCAAATACAATTCTCCCCACAGTTTCTTGACTGCAGCCCATTGGCCGTTTTTTCTTCCTTGATGAAAATTTGCTTATTCTTCCCTCAGGATCTTCACAGACATTGTTCCCTCCACCTGGTGGGCGTCTTCCAGAATGTCCTCATCAGATCAAAGCTTTAAGTTTATCTCCTCAGAGAGAATTCTAACCACCTGACACTCTACCACCCAAGATTTTATTTTAATTTTATAGTACTTCTCACTCCCAGAAATTGTCTTGTTCATTTATTTGTTTAATGTGCTTTGTGCTTTTTGATTGCCCCTTCCCCTTCCAACCCCCTGCCCCAAGTCACTAGAATGTGAGCTTCCTTGTTCATGATGAATCCTAGGGGTCTAGAGCAATATCTGGTATATAACATGGACTCAATAAACATTAGTCGAGGGAATAATTTAACTATAAGAGGAAAAATATTATTTAAAAAGTGGTGCCAGACCCCACCAGGTTCTCATCTATGACAGGGGTCATATATGAAAAAGTACCTCAGTCCATGACTCCTCAAAATAGAGTACTCTCACCCAAGACCCATAAAGGAAAAGTACCTTAATCTAAGACCTTTTAATCTTCTATTGACTTATCCCAAAACTTCATATGATTTTGGTTCAAATTTAGGGCACATTTTGAGATAAACTGGACGGTCTGCCATTACTCAGTTTTGGATGTGCCACCAAAGTGAACTTGACTTGTGTCTCTGCCCACGTTTTAGACTCCTAAAGAGGAAACACTGTGTTAACCTGGAGCAGCTTGGAAGAAATGCCATTCTTTCTTGGTGCTGTGTTGGGTGCTTTCCTAGCCATTAACTTTTTGAACTTTTACAGCAACTCTATGAGCAATAGACAATTGCCCTTTATACAGAAGAGGAAATGGAGGGTCAGAGTGGTAACTTGACTTGCTATTGTTAGTAGTAAAGTCAGGTCTTTGGGCACCATTGAAGTGCTCTTTGTAATGCATCCTGGCAAATCTAATTCACTGGGATCCAGTTACCATTGGTGAGTATTTGACCTATACCTGAACACTTAAAAGTAGGGGGTATCAGATGGAGGCTCAGGAGAATCTTTGGAGTGTGGACAGTGACTCTCAGGGCTGAGGGCCCTCGGTATCCCAGGGAGCCATTCTTTCATCTGTTCATTGTTCACTGATGTTGGGCTGTTGGATACAAAGATGAGTGTGGCAAGAGAGCTGTTCCCAAGGAACAGTTCAGCCTTAGGAGTGGAGAGACTATGGAGTCAGCCATCTAACTCACATCTAACTCACATTGGAGGGCTCTTCCTTCAGGATGTGACCACAGCCAACTGTAGAAGGATTATAGGAGTTAGGCAAATAATGGGAAAAGGCCTAGAGCAAGAAAGAGCTTGATAGCCTTTGGTTTGAGCCTTAGGGAACGGAGAGTCATAGAGACGAGCCTGGCCGTAATCAGCCATGGGGCCATGAGGAGCCTCGGATGCCACCAGAAGGAATTTCACGTGCTACATTAAAGTGTGTGAATTCAGAGAGGGGGTTCATCTAGGGAGCAAGAGAGGTGGGGTTTCAGATTTCCAACTGCCCCCCACATTGTGCAAGACAGGATCCCATTCACTGCCTCTGTGTTCCTGGGCCCTGGCATTGCTCAAACCCACCTTGGGTCTCCCACCTTAAGTAGACATGAAGCAGCAGCTGCACTTGGGCTGTGCCCTTTCATAGACGGGGTCAGATTTTATTGGGGCCATGATCCCTGTAGGATCCTGGGTTTTTTTCTAAGCCTGCAATCAGAGACATTCCTCTCCTAGCAGGGTGGGTCTCAGAACCCCAGTGAGCAGGGGATGATCTTTAAGCCCTTACATCTGTGCTCTTGGTCTTGGCTACTGTCTCCAGTTAGTTAAGTTGGATTTTAAATTTGGGTCTGGCTGAAGGTCAGGTGTGACACAATGGGAAACCGAGGCTGTGATGCATAAATAAAGACAGTTTGTTGCCCACAGTTTCCAGAGAGAGAGGAGCTATGAGAGGTTGACAGGAAGTGCTATTGGCTCAGGTGGCTCAACCAGTGGGTAGGGAGCACACAGGCAGAGCAAGAGGGACCCCTGGGCTTGTACTTTTATTGAGTCCCAGGCAAGGAGTGTAGTAGATTTCCTGTGGAAGTCAAGGATTGGCTAGTTTAAAGCAGGTGCATGAAGGGGGAAAGGGACCAGGGGTCGGAGGGCATGGGGATGGTGAAATGATCATTTGGGACCCGCTGTGGGTTTTGGGTGAGGTGTGCAGGTGGTGTGGGTGGTGGCTGCAGATGTGGGTTTGGGCTCTGAGAGAATTTAGGCTATTTATTAACTATGCCAGAGGTAAGTGTTAGGGCAAGTGGCTTAGCCAAAGTGAGATGGAAGCCAAGGCAGCACACAAAAGTTTTGAGAGTTAAGACAATCACCAACAATGGCAGTAACAGCCTTGGGATTTGTAGGGCAAGAGAACAGATTCTTCCAGGAGGCTACAATTTCACAGGACCCTTAATTTAGGCATCCTTGCCACCATTCCCTCAAGCATCCAATATTTATCAAGTACCCACCTACCATGTGCATGGCTTACCCATGTGCATACTACAGTGGATATAGAAGTAGAAAAGGATATTCCCTGACTTTAAACTACCCCCAGTGCAATGAAGCAGGTGCCCAGAAAGCTTTCTAGCTACATAGCAGTTACAGTGGAGGTGGGTCAAATCTGGCTATGGGAGCCCAGAACAGACAACGATTGCCCTCAATTCAACCCATGGGTGAAGACATAGACCCTGGAAGGTTTGAGCCCCTGTTCTGGCTGAAGGTTCTTGAACTGCTGATTTGACAGGCTCCTACCAAGGAAGGTCCTTCTCTTAATCCCATCAAAGACTATTTCAAACCTTTCCCAAACCTTTATCTTTAGTGTTTCCACATCACTCTTGGCTGATGATGCTATCCCCATATGACCAAGGAAACAAATCCTGCTCTGACATGCTGATGCTCCCCAAGACCCATCTTTAGTCACCTTCTACCTTGGGGTCTTAGAAGGGGAGTCTCAGAAAGATATCTCTGGTCCTGGCTCTCTCTTAAACTCCACATTTCTCCCCTCACATGTCTCAAAGATACTTCAAGCTCAACCCACCTTGAACTCAATATTCATCAAGTCTGTAGCCTCTCTGTGGTAGATTGAAACATATGTCCTAACCAAAGTCATTTTTTATTCTTAATCTCCATTCCTGTGGATGTGAACTAACTTGAAAATAGGGCAGGCCCTTTGAAGATCAGTTAAGGTGGGGACTCATTTGTGAAAAGGATCTTCTAAGGTCCTATTTAGGTGTGGCCTGATTGAATCAAGGTGGTCCTTAAACTGTATGACTTGAGTCTTTTATAAGCAAAAGAAATTCGGATGCAGTATGAGAAAAGGTCATAGGAGCAATCTGAAAGTCAGCAGAAGCTGGAAGAGCAGATCCAAGGAGAGAGAGATCGTCATGTAACCACAGGCAGAGAAGCAAGCCAAGGAACCCCAAGGATTGAGGCAATCCAGCAACAGAATGGGGCAGACTTCAGGAAGAAAGCATGGCCTTGCTGAATCTTGATTTGAGACTTCTGGCCTCTAAAACTGTAAGCCAATAAATTCTTGTTATTTAAGCCTACCCATTGTGTGGTATTTGTCATAGCAGCTCAGGCAAACTGAGGCACTCTCACACAAAAGAAACATACTCATCTCTCTGAACTCCAAAGTTTCATCAATGGTCTGAACTCCATAATTTCATTAATTGTGACAGTGCTCACATACTGCCCAATCCAGAATTCTGGAGATCATTTTTGTGCCCCCAGCTATGTGGTCCTTTGATGTAAGAAGTCCCTGGATATTTTCCCATTTTTTCTTCCTTCTCCTCATTTCCATTGTTTCCACCATACCATTTTTAACTTGAATTAGTGCAAACGCCTGGTTGTGACTTCTTGCCTACATCTGGCCTTTGGTAGTCCATCCTCAAAGCTGCCCTAAGTGTGAATTCTCTAAAAGTGCAAAACTTATCTTAAAATCCAGCACAACTTTCTATAATTTGCAAGGCAGAAAAGATACTTCAGAATTTGCTCCCTGCCTACCTCTACTCTCATTCCTACAACTTTCTTTCATGACTTCTCTCCCTACCTTAAGCTTCAATAACTGGAAAATTTCATGAAAGTCCCACTTGCCGTGGGCACTGCTAACTCCTACCCCACATCCATTCCCCCCACTTTCTCCCAGTGCCACATCAGGTTACCACCACCCCCCTGCTCCTGAAAGGAGGGCTCCTTGGCTTCAAAAACACTCTCCTCATGGTATCTTCCTGCCCCTTAATTGTCCTGGGAGTGGCCAGCCAGACTGAAGGGGAGGGGCTTTGGGGAGGCTCTCTCTTCCTCTCTGTTTTGCTGGATGTGAGTGACGAAGCCTGCAGCTCTGTTGCTGCTGGCAGCTATCTTGAGACCAAGAGGGAACCTGCCCTGGTTGATGCTGATGGTGAGGAAAGCAAAGAAGAGAGAGCTAATGCACCAGGATCCTTTATGGGGGAATTAAACTGCTGTATGGACTTCCAGTTATATGCATTTAGCAAGAGTTTTCTGTTACTTGGAGCCCCAAACAGCCTGATTCATGGTGGTTTAAATTAAGCCTTTGTGCTTATGTACAGGCTCTTTTTTTAGATAAAGGGTTAACATGCATCCCAGGGGATCAGGACAGCACCAGTTTATGTCTGTTGAATCTCCCTCTACTCCCAAAGTCTCCGGGTCTTGACAACAGAGTGTGTGTTTGCACTCTTGGAATTACTCTGCATGGACCCCCTCTGCCTGGCAGACTCCTACTCAGATGGCTACAGCCTGTTCGTGCATCAACTCTACAGGGGAGGCTTATCGACCTCTGTCCTTTCTTCCCTGATTGTCTAAAGGGGATCCCCTGTCCCTTTGTAGCAACCCCTGTTGTGAGAACATGTCTGGTACTGCATAGACTACACTGTGTTGAAATTATTTATATTTACTTCATGTTAGATTGTGAGCTTATGGGCAGGTACCACATGTTTTCAACAAATGATTGTTAAAGATGTAAATGAATAGTTCAAGGTATGTTGTTTTACAGTAGGTAGAAAAATCTGAGCCACAAAGTGGCCGAATAATTATTTATGGGTGACACAGACTGACGGAGACTCGGCCTCCTCGTCCCAGGTCATGGGATGCTCGTGACCAGCAGAGAGCAGTCATTGTGAGGTGTTTCCTGACCAGGCATTCTCAGCCCCCAGATTCTACCCCCAAGGATTCCAGAAAGGTGTTCTAGGCTCTCACCTGGCCCAGGGACCCCGCTAGCAAGACCACTCTGAGAATGCCCCTAGGGCTACCCAGCTGCTGGCTGACGATTTTGTGAATGCTTAAGCTAGGTGGGGACCACCCCTCAACTTCTGGAAGCTAAGGGTTATTGCAATGGACAGGGTCCCTGGGTCCCCATTTCCCATCTCAAAATGAAAGGCTTTTTTGTACCAACCACCGTTTGTTATTTCTCCGTTGCCCCTTGTCCTAGTGCATGGGCTAGGGGTGGGGGTGGGGCTGCCCGGGCTGCCACAAATGGCTTCTCTATTGGAAAAACCAGAGTGAAAGGAGGCAGAAAAGCCTTTCTTCAACTTTTCTGGACAGTCTCCTCAGTCTGCAGAGCAATGAGGAAGATGGTATAAAGCAGTGCCTTGAGTTCACTCCTCTGCTGCCCTGGAAACCTTAGCTCATTAGGAATTCCCATCATTCTAGAATTTTGAGGACTCAGGGCAACCTAGGAAAGGCTTTTACTCCTTTACAAAGATTCACAACAACCAATGCCATGGGCAGCCCGGCAAAGAGAATTGTAAGTTGCCTGACTGGCAAGGGATGTTTTAGGAAACATTTTGCAATCAGAAGTGAAGGTGAAAGGAAGGAGGCAAAAAGAACTGCTGCAGATCCCCCCAACATTCTCCCAAAATAGCACTGGAATGGCTTAACCACGGCCACTGACAAGGGTGGGGTGGGGTCCATGGCCAGGCCACTCAGCATTGAGGGGGTAAGGCATAGGCCCCCACAGACTCTGTCCATGGTTTGCTGGATGGTGCTTAAGTCCAGAGTGTGGAAGCTGGAGACTTTGCAGAGAGTTGGGAGAAGCAGAATAAGTCCATGAGTATGAAGTCCAAGCCCCCCAACACGGTGCTCAGGCCACGGTGCTTCTCCAGCACTGTCTCTGCAACTCCGTCCTGGCATCTCCTGCACACAGAAGCTCATTATGCTCCTGCATTACCAAGAGCTCCTGCAACTTTCAACCTCTGTGTCTGTGGTCATCCATTTAACTTGGTCTGGATTGATCTCTGTCTTTTCTATCTAACCAAATTGTAAACAAGCTTGAAAACCCAGTTGAAATGATTTCTCCAGAGAAGTCTGGCTTCTATGAGCTTCCATGACAGAAGGAATTGGGGTCTTTTCTTGCTCCTAAAAACTTTGGACATACTTGACTTCAGATGTTAGCATACTAGCCTAACTTTGTGAGGGTGTGTCTATGTGTCTGTGGGGGGTGTGTGTTCACAGCTACTGTCTAAGGTCCCTTGGGGTGGGGGGGCACTGTCTTGTCCATGCCTCCAGAATTTCTGTTTCATAGTCGATGCTCAGGAATGTTGAATGAGTTGATGGTGGACTATGAATACTGTGAGGAGACTGCCATTTTCAAGAAGATAAATTTTGTACATAAGAAAAAATGTCTTTTCTTCTCCTGGCTTGGCAAATAACTCTCATCCCCTAATGGAAAGCTTTAATGGAAACCTTGACTCTGTATTTGGAGGTAATAGGCCTTAGTAAAAATGGATTACAGTTCGTAAACTCTTTTCCTACATGTTAATATACTACAGGGTTGAAAAAATGTTACTTAGCTTGGCAAGAAAAATAGCATTAAAGATCAAAATAACAATTTCCTGGATTCCTGTGCAGGCTTAAAAATTATCCTGTATCCTTGGCCCTGAAGGAGAAGCTGTGATATAATCAGTAACTGCTATAAATCGACAGGAATTCCCAGCTTTTTGCAGTTCTCTTGCTAGAAGGATGAAGGAAGAAATGGGACACAGTGGGCCTGATGGGGTTATGGCTGATAGCCAGCCTCTCCTGGAAGTGCTTTACCTAGCAGACATTGTACTCCTGGGCATGGCACGCTGTTATGATTCCTATTTGGAAGATGATGAACCTGAGACTCTGAGTAATCACACAATGGTCCCAAGGTCACGCAGCTAAGAACCTAATTGCACTTGATTTTAGAGTCCAGATTCTTGACCACTCTACTATATGTTCAATTTAATTGGAAGCAGGGACTTAGTACAGGTTCAAGTTCATGGAGGCAAACTGAGGCAGACAAAGAGTCAGGCTCTGAAGGTCCATATCTCCAGTTCTTCACTCCAAAACCATGACTGGTGCTCCCCAGGCCAAAACTAGTGGGTTCTAGAAGAGCCTCCATGGTCGGGATCTAGAAGATGACTGGGCCTGGGGTCTGAGCCTACCTCTGTCGGGGAGCAGGGTGCCTTTTGGCATGGTGCTGGAACCCCTGATGCCTTGGTGCCCTCATCTGTACAATGGGTTTGTTCTGAGGCTGAGTGACATAATTCATATAAAGAGTGCAGCATAGTTCCAATGCACAGGAGGAGAAGGAAAAGAAAGAGGAGGGAGAGGAGGAAGAGAGAAGGCAGCAGTGGGAGTAATTGTGCTGCTAGGGCAGGGGACGGACTCTTTGCCTGCCGTCTTAAGATTCCCCCCATTTCTATGGTCATAGAATGTTATGAAAAAAAGTAAGATTCCCAGGAAATCCCTCAGGAATCTATTTATCCCCTGTGTTGTTCTACCAGCCACCTTGTGTACCAGCTCTGACCTGGTGCCTAATTACTACTTCTCTTTTTCCTCTTTCCCTCCCACCTAGATTTGCCCATCCTCTGGATGATAGATGGGCCACCTAGCTGTTTGCAAGACTGGCCATTGGGTCTGTGGCTGGTTTCCCAGCTTGGACCTCAGCCTTGGCACTGCCTCCTCAGTGTCTGCTCATTGACCATTGGGGCTGTGAGTGGCTCCCCCTTTTGGACCCTGGTCCTGGGCATTGCCCCTTCAGCATCTGCTCATTGGACATGGATCTGTAGGCATCTCCCCATTTGGACCCCATTTGGACCCCATTTGGACCCCAGCCTACCCCTTAGCTCCCAAAGCACGCTGCAGCCTGACAAAACATTATTAACCCAGTCCTTGTCCATCAGAGTTTGGGGCTGACTGGAATCACTCACCTTAGAACTTCCCGCTGGTTATGGTAGACCAGGGAGCCAACAGGTGAGGTTCTTCCCTCATTGCGGTAGGATCTGCAAAGCTAGGTCCACCTTCTAGCAAAGTCACAAGGATGTTTCCCTTAAACAAGAGGGGAGTGAGGATTATTCCCTTGAGTCATCACATTTACTTTAAAACTGGATTATGATTTATGGATTTTAGGAAAAAGTCTCATTTTCAATGATGCTCAAATGCCAAGGGCCCTGGTGGTAGGCATGGCCCTTTGGTTTAGTTTATCCGTGGCTCAGCCATTTTCACAGTGTGAACCAAGCTGACTGCATTTCTCACTCAACTGTAACCCTCATTCATCATTTGTGTTTATAATAACCGACATACTCCAAGGCTATTGACAAAAAGCAGCCTGATGATGGCTGCGGCTCTTTCTACGCCACCGGAAAGGATCTGGGTAATATGTGACTTCTCTCAAGAATGCCTGGCTTTGAAAAATATACACAGAGTGACCCACAATGGACCCTAAAATCCCAATTTGCTGTCCCTTATGCATTTTCTGCATCATTAAAAATGTTGGTTGTTTCAGATTGCTGGATATAATTCAGTGGGTCCGCAGTTGATTTATGAGAGACAAACAGAGCTATGAATGTGCAGAAATATTGTGTAGTGGTGGAGGTAGTTTATGTAAATAAAGAAAATGCTGATGGAGGAAGCCGAACTCCAGGTTGGCTATAAGAAAGGATATATTTCGGTAGCCCTTCAAATACATGGAGGCCAAAAATTTCCAGGTTAGCATCACATATTGATACTCTGGCCTACATTTTCAGTTTCCTTCCTTCCTTCCTTCCTGTTATTTTTAAAGAAACTTTAGATTACATAAATGTTACATAAAAGTATAGGGGATTCCCATATACCCCACTCCTTCCCCTCCCCCACTTTCCCCCATTATTAATATCTTTCATTAGTGTGGTACGTTTGTTACAATTGATGAGCACATATTGAAGCATTACTATTAACCATGTTCTATAGTTTACATTATGGTTTACACTTTGTGTTATACAATCTTACAGGTTTTTTAAAAAAGTATAGTATCCTGTATCTGTCATTGCAATGTCTGGGAGAACCATTCCAATGTCCCAAAAATGTCCCATGTTACACCTATTCTTCCCTCTCCCTCCCCTCAGAACCTCTAGTGACCACTGCCTTTATATCAATGTTACAAGTTCTTCCATTACTAGAATAATAAGTCTACTTTAGTCCATAGTTGCATTCCCTCCTTATGTTTGTTCACTCAATCTTGAGGGTTTGGGGATGGTGATGCCCACTCTGCTTCTGATTGAGACAGGTTTTAGATACCATGGAGCAGATGGCTGAAACTGTCTTGCTTGCAGTTGTAGATAGTCTCTGTTTTTTGGGATGGGCATTGTCCATCATCATCTTTTTGTTAGTTGTCCTGGGTGAGTCCGATGAACTGGAGAGTAGCTGTTGGCTGCTGTGATTCAGGGTTCAACCAGCTTATGAACAGCCAGAAAATTTAAGTCTCTGGGACACATATTTAAAGGGTATAGTGCTAATTATATGTGCAAATAAAAGGGGCATAAGAGTTTAGTAGCTTTTTGATACTATTTCAATACCTGGGAAAAATAGAAAGAATACATCCCCCCTGCAGCCCACCATACTCCTCTCCATGTATGCAACATATACCATTGAAACTAAAAGAATGTTTGGAATTTAAGTGGACATCAAAGAGTGTGGTTGAGATAACCAGCTCAGAGTGAGTGGTCCTTCACCTTGCCTGGCAGTGTGGCTGATAGGCACCATAAATCTGTTTTATCATAAGTTGTAAATTGGAGGGTACAGGTGCAGCTTGAGTGTGTCTGGGTCATCAATCTAGAAGTTCTTCATGGGCAGGACAGGAAGGAGGAAATTGATGTTCTCTCTCACTGTGAGAGAACAGCAGAAAAAGTGCTAAGGCTGACACATAAGGGATGGATTGGGTTGGAAGGGCAGAAGGCATCAGAGACTTCCAGGCACTTGAGTTTCCCAGCCTGGTTGAACTCGCTGCTGGTCCAGCTTGGTCTGTGGTGAGGGGTCCTGGGAGGGCCCCGCATCTACTGGTTCCTGGCTCCTATAGCAGCTCCCAGCAGCTGCTCCTGTGATGGTAACTGTTCAGCCACCAGCTTTGTCCTGCCCTCTCTCTTGCATCTATCTCTCTGTATCTCAGTGGTCAGCCATCATGTGGACATCTGCTTCTGGCTTATTTGAAGGGTAGCTCTCCTTGACCTCAGAGGACAGCTCCTTCAGGGCCTGGTCCACCACACTGAGAGCTTGTCCAAGGCATGCTGCCTGGACCAGACCCACTTGAATATACCCATTTATCTGTCCATTCATTTTGAGCTGCATCTCCTCTTTTCAGCTCTGTCTTGAGCATATTTCCATCCAAACCTTCTCTGAATTAGTGGGTCCACACAGAACAACTTGAACAACTCAATACCCAAACTCTTGAATCCCAGCTCAGATGTGCTCATGCTGGGGCCTAGCTCCATTCCTTGGCCTGTGCTTTCCCTGGTGGGTGTGGGCTCTCTCTGCAGGTAAGGAGGTGCCCAAGTGTCCCACATGTCCCAAAGAAAGAAGAAAACAAAACTCTAGGAATGACCAGAGGTCACAATAGTGTTCATCAAATAGTCTTTCTACATTGGTTCTTTCTTGAAAGTGCTCTGAACAAACACACGAGGTTTTGGGCTGTCATTAATAAAAAGGCTTGTTCCAAACCTTCTTTTCTAGTCTCATCTCAATTTTTCCTTTATACACTAGCCAAATCAGAAATCCCTCCCTCCTCCCAATCTACCTTGTGTGTCTGCTTCCATGACTTTTCAAATGCCCCTCTTTTTCTTCAGTGCCAATGACATCCTGGAGGCTCCCACATTTCTAGGCTTAATTAAAATATCAGCTCCAACATTAAGTTCTCCCTATTTCTGTCCATCAGGCACCATCTCGAATCTAATTTTTCTCTGCTCTGAACCCCAAAGCTATCTACCAATCGCCAACAAGGACCTCTTTGTTCTTAAAAAAGGTAACATGTTGCCAACCTGGCTTGATGTGTGCACTTGGAAATACCTGAAATACTCTTTAATACAGATTTTAAGTTGACTTAAACTGCCCTTGTCTTCAGTTTGTCTGAATTGGTAAATTTGATTTATGGAAAAATAAAAATCAGTGATTATATTTTCCCTCCTCAAATAAGCTCAAATCTTAAAAAAAGCAAATGGTTATGTTATTCCATTGAAGTATCCCAGAGATTTAATAAAGCAGTCAAATACTTGAGATTTTAATGTTTCTGTCATATTTATCAGTAATTCTAACCAAACAGCCATTAAAAAGTAGACCTTGTTTAGACTGGACACAAAACCACCTCTTGCTCTGCGAATCACCAAGGCAACTCCCCGTTTCCATCTGTGGTGTCCTGAGCTTTTACAGCAGAATCAGGAAGAGGTGTCTTCCTTTTCACATAAATAGGAAAGCTGTACTGCTGTGCATTTGACCCCATGGACTGGTCTCTGCATTGAGCCCTAATCTGCTAAAAAAATGCCCCTTTGGTATATGTGTAAGTTAAAGCATTTGGACAACTAGCGACAGCACAGCTGTAAGGTAGAATGTGAAGCTCCGTCAACATCATCAGTAAATAAAAGCAAGTTATTGGTTCAGGGAAAACTGACTCTGCAGAGATTTCAGGAAGCACAGGGTCATCATAACTGAGGCTTCGTGTTGAGGTTATCACTGCAGGGACTTGGCTGACCCTGGTAATGGACAAGAGTTGGGCATGTGTTGGGGGAGAGGCAAAGGGAATGGGTGTTTCTATTTATGGATTTTAGGATTTAAAAGAAAAAACAAAACAAAACACATTGTCATCCAAAAGAAGATAAATGCACATGGTTGAAGCAACTGACCTCCAGGGACTAATTACTCCTTCACTGTAATTCAAGGACTTCACCAGTAAAGTACATTGACCAACGTGTCAAATGTCAGATCTGTGTTATGAAATAAAAATACATATTCCTTTAATGTAAAAAGTATAAAAATGCTCTCAAATGTCCCAAGTCATTAGTCACATGGACACATTCAGTGTCCTACGACTTAACCCATCCCCAGGGCTATATGCCTGGAGGTCACTTAAAGTATCAAAACAAACAAACAAAAAAACCAAAACCACGCATCGGAATTAAACAGTGCAGCCATGTTAAGTTAAAACCCTGGAAGTCTCGTTCACCTGGTGGCCTAGGAGCAAACAAAAGTCCTCTCGGGAAAACGCAGGCTTTCCTGCTTCATGCTGCACGCTCAGAATCTGAGGGGTCCCAAGTGAAAGTCCCTAAAACTTACCTATCTCCATTCTCCTTTGGTTTTATGCCATGTTTTTGCAGGAGATAGAAGGAAAGGCTGCTCGCCTGCTGGTGGCCCTGCTAGTGTTTGACCTTGGTTGGGGCCATGGTAAGACTGTGGGTCTCTTATCACACGTTCTGGCTTCCCCGCATTGTACTGCACTGAGGAAACTGCCTCAGTTTCTCTTAAATACAAGATGTAGGCTGAGGATTTGGTGCACAGTGAGTTCGCAGTTAATTGCCAGCTCTATTTATGTAGCCTTCAGCAATAAGCACGCATGGATGCTCACTCTTTGCCAGGCACCGAGCCAGGTGCTGGGGTACAGAGCAGCAAGACTGCACCTTCATGAATACAGGCCCTGGGCTGCGGGTTCATCTGACTCCTGGTTCAAGGTCTAACTAGAAGTAGAAACCCTGCAAATGTTGATTGAATTGAAGACGGGGTCTCTGCCTTTGCAACTTTCGTAAATTTAGAAACAAAATCTTATTTATCAGCCAAGATCCAACAAGGAAAAGAGAGAACACTCAAAGTATTTGTAAGAGGGGAAGAGTGGGGGACCTGGGGAAGGTCTGGTGGGGGAGGGGGTGTCACGCACTGTTCCTTCTCTGCAGCCCTTTGGAGACGCCCCCTCAAGCGCCTCCAGGCAGGGGAAGAGGCTCGTACCTGAATGACAAAGGGATTCTCCTTGGACCTGGCTGTCACTGCCCATACGACCAGAATGGCGGTCTCTGAGGAACACAATCTGGTTAAAGCATCTTCGCCCTCATGCCCCAAAACTGAGGAGCCAGATGAGGTTCTACTATCTTCAAAACGGGTCTCAGTCCATACCTTGAAAACTAGGGGCTGCTTTTTTTTTGCAAGTGGAAAAGAATTATGAAATCAAGTGAATAAAGCATTATGCTAAAGTCACCTTGCTGAGACCTCACCAGGTACAATGAAGGATGCATGTGGAGAGGACAGAGGGTGACAGGAGAGCAGAGTTTGTCCTGGTTTGGTCGCAATGCACCTGATGCTTTTGCTCTGATAAGTGTCTTTAGTTGTTATAATAATTTTTTAATTTTTGATGTAAGACACAAGAAAGAAAAAGAAAAATTAAGGAAGTACTAATAGAAAGAAAGAAGGAGGGAAAGAGGCAGAGAGGGAGAGAAGACAAAGAAAAAGGGGACTTAATTTCATTTGGACCCCAGGAGAAAGATAAACCCCCCTAGATTTAAGCCAGCTACAGATGATGAGTAATGAAAGGAGATATGGGTCTCATTTATGCTTTAATATTTATTTAATGTAGTAAAAAATGGGGAAAAATAAAGGAAGGTGTCACTGGAAGTTCAAGACCTAAAATGCACCATCAGAAACATGATCCAAAAAAAGGTATTATGATTCCAGCCAAAGACTTTAATTTCACACAAGGGAGTAGGAAACCCCACGGCCCATAAACCATTTTTGTTTGGTTATTCTCCCAGGGAGGAAGCTGAAGGCTCTTCTCTGTTCCAACCCCATCCCCTCTGAACTCTGAGGCAGATGCTTTATCTGCCAGCTCCTCTTCTGAGCTGCCGTCTGTGACTCCCCGTAAGACATGACCATGGGGCCGGCTGCGTCTCTCACGGTGTCTTGTCCTATGAGCCTGCTGCCTGACCTTTGCTTCCAGAGCCCCATCCAAGGCTCCACATCCAGATGCCATCTTATTTCCAAAACTACCTCAGAGGCTACCACCTCTATGGAGCCCTCCCTGACTCCCAGACCCCATTTAAAAGGGTGCTCCCAGAGCTCCTTGACTATCTTTTCAGGGGAAATCATCATTCTTAGTTTCCCGGATGCTATGACCAATACCCCCCAACGGTATTAAACAACAGGAATTCATTGGCTCATGGTTTCGGAGCCTAGAAGGCTTCCTTCCTCCTGGGATCCATAGCATTCTGGCTGGTCGGCACTCCTTAGGTTCCTTGACTTTCCCATCACGTGTAAAAGTCCTCTCCTTTCTCTTCTGGGTTCCATTGACTTCCAGCTTCCTGCTCCTCCCCTTGGCTTTTTCTTTATAACACCTCCAGTAATAGGATAAAGAACCATTGTGATTCACTTGGCCACACCTTAATTGAAAATAATGTCTTTGAAAGGTCCTACTTACAATGGGTTCAAAGCCGCAGGAGTGGATGGAGATGTAAAACATGCTTTTTCTGGAGTACATAACTCAATCTGCCATAATCACTTTTTAAGTTGGGTCATGTATAACTGTTGGATTTCTGTCTTATCACCTTAAATAAACTGGGACTTTATTTCCCTGAATTCTCTTCTCTGAAGAGTTCCCAGTGAGGGTGAACCCAGGTGTGCATGAGATGGAAGGCTGCAGGGAGGAGTGTCTGTATTGGTGCAGAGAACAGCACAGGGCATGCAGTCCTGAAAGGTGCCTGGCTGGTGCAGGGCAGGGGCCAGCAGCCACTCTCCCAGATCCTGCTGCCTTTCTCACTTCAGTCCCCTTCCCCCACTCCTGCAACTGAAGGTACCAGCTTCTCCAGGAGCACCTCATCATGGAAGTGGAGGGCTTGGAGGTGGCAAAAGACTACACTGGGCTCCAGCCTGTCTTGTGGGCTCTGATGCAGCTGCACAGGTTCCCTTCATCTTTGCTTCCCCACTTCACATCCTTCTTCCCTCCCTATGGCCCGTCCTGCAGGCTCAGGGTGGAAATGGCAGCTCACGAAGACCATGTAAGCAGTGCACTTGGGTGTCTGATCCTATGGCTCTAGTAGTTTGGCTTTGCCCTCATGTGCTTTCCTGCCTCTCTTTTCAGGATGAGGCAGGGACCTTGTCCCATTCTTC
>JAQZBX010031827.1:0-26141 GCA_029593785.1 Cabassous unicinctus
ACTTTCAGGTGATATCTGCATAACGTGCAGAACCATCTGAAAACCAGGCCCAAGTTTTCTCTTCCTCAACCAACTGATTGTAAGGGACTCCCCAAGTGGCTAAAAATCTGGGCTGGGAAAGAGAAGATAACATGAGAGGGGTGGTGACGATGGGCATTTGGGCTACTTCCTCATGTAGCTTACTTGTGGCTTTAGGGCCCGCTCAAGCCCTATCTCATATATACCACTTCCACTTTATTAAGGAGAGCTGCTGTGCATGCCTAACTTTATAGTTTGGTGGGTCAGACAATAATCAGCTCATGATAGGCAACTCAGGTCTCATGGTAACTTGATGGCCCATGGTTAAGTGTTCAGCCTATACTAAGGCCCAGTAGCAGGCCAAAAGCATTTTCACAAAAGGAGAGTAGTTATCTGCAGAGGATGGCAGGGCTTTGCTCCAAAATCCTAAGGGTCTATGTTGGGATTCTCCTACAGGGGCCTGCCAAAGACTCCAAACAGAATCTCTATTTGCCACTGAAACGTCCAGTACCATTGGATCTGCTGGATCCTATGGCCCAAGTGGTAGTGCAGCTTGTACAGCAGCCTAGACCTGCTGCAGAGCCTCCTCTTGTTCCTGTACCTTAGCAAAACTAGCAGCTTTTCTGGTCATGTGGTAATTGGGCCAGAGTAGCACACCCAAATGTAGAATGTGTTGTCTCCAAAATCTGAATAGACCAACTAAGTGTTGTGCCTCTTTTTTGGTCATAGGAGAGGCCAGATGCAAAAGTTTATACTTCACTTTAGAAGGGATATCTTGACATGCCCCACACCACTGGACAACTAAAAATTTCACTGAGGTGTAAGGACCCTGTATTTTTGTTGGATTTATTTCCCATCCTCTCTCACGCAAATGCCTTACCAATAAATCTAGAGTCTTTGCTACTTCTTGCACACTAGGTCCTATCAGCATGATATCATCAATCTAATGGACAAGTGTGATGTATTGTGGGAGGGAGAGACGATCAAGGTCTCTGCAGACAATATTATGACATAGGGTTTTAGAGTTGACATACCCCTGAAGCAGGACAGTGAAGGTATACTGCTGGCTTCATCAGCTGAAAACAAACTGTTTCTGGTAGTCCTTACTAACAGCAATTGTGAAATAAGCATTTGCCAGATCAACAGCTGCATGCCAGGTACCAGGGGGATGTGTTGATTTGCTCAAGCAATGATACCACACTGGGACAGCAGCTTCAATTGGAGTAACCACCTGGTTAAGTTTATGATAATCTATTGTCATCCTCCAAGATACATCTGTTTTTTGTACAAGCAAAATAGGAGAGTTGAATGAGGATGTGGTGGGAATCACCACTCCTGCATCTTTCAAATCTTTGATCTCTGCAATCCCTCCAGGAATCTGGTATTGCTTTTGATTTACTATTTTGCTAAGCAGAGACAGTTCTAGTGGCTTCCATTTGGCCTTTCCTAGCATAACAGATCTCACTCCACAAGTCAGGGATCCAATGTGGGGATTCTGCCAATTACTGAGCATGTCTATTCCAATTATGCATTCTGGAACTGGGGAAATAACCACAGAATGAGTCTGGGGACCCACTGGACCCTCTGTGAGATGGACCTGAGGCAAAATCCCATCAATCACCTGACCTCCATAAGCCCCTACTCTGACAAGTGGACCACAGTGACATTTTGAGTAGCTTGGCATTAATGTCACTTCTGAGCCTGTGTCTAATAATCTCCAAAATATCTGATCATTTCATTTTCCCCAATGCACCGTTACTCTGGTAAAAGGCCATAGATCTCCTTGTGGGAAGGTGGGAGGAAGATGAACAATATAAATTTTTGGCAGTTTACCTGGATTCATCTACAAAGAGACCTGGCCGCCTCCTGATTCAAAGGGCTCTGGGTCTGTAAACTGTCTCAAGTCTGGGAATTGATTAAGGGGCCGTGATTCTCTGAGTCTGTAATTTGAGTTAGGGTTTTGTTCGCTTGCCCTAGAACACCTCTGCTTATTCAGATCCAGAAAAAAATTTAGTGGACTGCCCATCTATTTCACTTCTAGCTACCCCATGATCTATTAGGCAAACCCATAACTCTATACAACTCAGACTATCTTGAGTGCGGCTTTGATCTGCCTTTCATTTCAGTAGCCATACCCACGTTGTCTTTGGTGGTTAACTGCCAATAATTGACCTTTAGTGGCTCCAGATCTGATCATCCCCATAATGTTCAAGGATACTAATTCCATTACAGCCCTCCCTTTAGTCATATCTTGACTACAGAGAACAGCATCCACAGAGCTCTTCAGAGAAGGTGGAGTTAGTCTTACAAACTTATTCCTTACAGTACTGATCAAAGGTGTGTACTCTGGACATTACTGGGGTGGGTGGGCTGGTCTCACATGGTGAATCCATTCTAGCATTCCAATCTCTCTTATCCTTTGAATTCCCTCTTCTACTGTATACCAGGGCAAATCGGGCATTACAACCCCAGACATGCTAGGCCATATTTTGGTCCATGTTTCAGTCAGCCACCTGAACAAACTGTTAGAGCCCTTTCTAACCCCTCGAGCTATAGCATTGAATCCAGAATTTCTGCTTAGTGGGCCCAATCAACAAATTCAGCATGATCCAATTTTATATTCCTTCCACCATTATCCCATACCCTTAGTATTCCCACATATATTCCCCTGATTTCTTTCTATATAAGTGGAAAACTCATGCTGTTCTTTCAGAGTATAGCATACTTCATCATGGGTCACACTTTCTATTTCACCTTTGGGGGCTTGTTGTAATTTTAGTCTAGTAATAGGTCTGAAAGACAGGAGGGATGGTGGGGGTGGGTAAGGAAAAGTATTAGAAAAGTCTTCCAAGGTACTGACCTCAGGGCATTCCTTTGCATTTTTTTCTGGTGAGACAGGATTAATCTCTTCAGGCAGGGTTTGGAAGGCAGATTCCTCAGGGCAGGGTGGCAGTTAGTCCTCACTCTCTGGGGCAGGCCAGAGACTGGGCAGTGCAGGCTTCAGTTTGGCTGGTACCCACCTCAAGGCTGAAAAGAGGACCAGGCTCACTGGGCAGACTGGAGGTCAGTGATACTAGGTTGACAAGGTGTGGCCTCTACAGGGCAGATCATCATAGGTTTATCTAGTAAAGTATCAGCAGAATTTAGGGTTCCAATGTCTCCATCAATATTATCATTTTCCCATATGTCCCCATGCCAATCCTCTGTGTTCTACTCTTTTCCAATCAATGCCTTCACTTTAATGCAGAAACCCTGCAGGGTTAAAATTTTAGTTTCCTTTGTAACTCTGCTACTCATACAAGGAGAGTATGAGTTTGGTTCTCAGATATCTCAAGCCTGTGGCTGCAGGAGACAAGATTTTCTTTCAGGGAAACGAATGTGGCTCAAGCAATTGGACTCCCATCTACCATATAGGAGGTATAGGTTTCAATTCTCAGAAAAAAAAAAAATTATTTCAGAGCACACATAGAAACTTTCACGTCATTCATGAGGCATTTACATTGAAAATACTCTCACCTAGATCCTTGTCTCTTATAAGTGTGAAGTATCTCCATTGCTAATTCAGGCCATGGACTGTTAGTGGCCTCTTCATTATTGGAAAGGGAAACATTAGTACCCTTGAGTCCAATTAGAGTAGAAAGCCAGTTGCAAAATTCCCAGAACCACCTCAGAAATCCCATGTTTTCGATTCTGTTCCTCAAGAACCACTCCTGGTACCAAGTAGTCAGGATTCTTTAGGGAAACAATCAACAAAAGGTATCTGTAAGTAGTATGAGATTTTATGAGTCTCTCATGTGACCATGGGGGCGCACAAGTCCAGGTTCCACAGGCAGTCTGCAAACCAGGGGCTCTGATGAAAGTCCAATGAAGGTCCTTAATGAGTTTCCAGGAGACATTGGCTGTCCAAAGATGAGCTGGGAAATTCTCTCTGAATGCTGAAATCATTTCCCCTTTTAAGGCATCCAACTGATTGGATAAAGCATCACTCATTGCTGATGACAATCTCCTTAGTTGATGCAGATGTAATCAGCCATCTATCAGTAATCCTAACAATGACTGAAGCCAGTAAATGTCCTTGTATTACAATTAGCCCAGTGTTTGGTTGACCTGGCCAAGTTGACACATTAGGCTAACCATCACAGAGGTGAAGTCATTTGTGAAAGTTCTTGATATGTATATGCTTCCTGAGGACATCATGTGCAAGGTTACTCTTTGGATGTACATGGAAGAATTTAATATTCGTCTTTGGTTTTAGATAGGGAAAATAATGTATTCTGGTCACAGTAAAAAAAAACAATGTATATGATCCTCATGAGTTATGTAAAATAATAGCATTAATGTTATTGTGGCTCTTTCCTTAATTACTTTCTCTCATTCCTCCAAATCCATTCATTTCTAGTCAATGCCTTTCTACCACAAAAATCATTCTACCCTGACTGTAGCAGTTGGGATTAAAATGATGCCTATTTAACAAAGTTCTTAGCCATAAATCTTGTAATGTATTTTATGTTCTTGTGCTAATTGTTACATAAGCTATACTTAAAGATAGCACATAATTTTTCTATGGACTATATAAAGGCAAGGATTTTCCAAACAGTATGTCAATTTATGTCAATTAGCCAAACCCCATAAATCAATAATTTGAATATGCAAAGAAATTTCTAATTGTAAAAGATTATAGTCACCATTTAATTACATGCTGATGTTTTATGAGAAAAGGAACAATTTAAGATTTTAACTAGCAAGGCAATAAAATATATTTAAACAAACATATTCTGATTGCAAAACCATTATCTCATGCTTTAGACACAATAACCCTTAAATATGAATAGAATTTGTTTTATCTTATTTATTAACATGAATTGTTACCCAAGATTACTATTTTCTCTAGAGCTTCCTCAAAGTACTTTTCACCTCTGCTTTTTTAAGGGTGTAGATTAAAGGGTTTATCATAGTAAAAAATACGGCCACCACTTTATCCATGGGGAAGGTGGTCATGGGCTGAAGATATATTATTGTGCAGAGTATAAAGAATAAGACAAACACAGTAATATGTGAGGCGCAGATGGAGAGAGCTTTCCGCCATTCTTCAGAATTGTGAAATTTTAGGGAACAAATGATGAGGATATAACAGGTTATAGATTTTGAAAAACTGAGCATACATAGGAACCCACTGTTGGCTGCAAGATAAATTCCCAAGATGTGAGTGTTAGTGCAGGAGGGCTACAGCAGAGGGTGAAGATCACACCTGAAATGTTCAATGACATTGGGGCCACAGAAGGGCAACTAAACAATGAAAAGAATTTGAATCAGGGCATGAAGAAATTCCCCAGCCCAGGCCATGGGCACCCAAAGGCCACACACCCACCGTTTCATTGTGATCATGTAGTACAGCGGCCTGCAGATGGCCATGTAGTGTTCATAAGCCATTGCAGTGAGCAGGATAACCTCAACTTCCCCAAGAAAATGTGCTGAAAAGACTTGAGTAATGCAACCATCAAAGGAGATTGTTTCCTTCTCAATGATAAGGTCAAACATCATTTTGGGGGCCATAGTATAAACGAAGGAGGCATCTTGAAAGGACAAGAAAGACAAAAAAACACATAGGAGAGCCAAGGGTTGGGCTGGTATCAATGGTGATTACAAAGAGTAGATTATCTGCCAGGGTGATTAAATAGTCTGTAAACATGACAAACAAGAGTTTCTGCACATCTGGGTTCTGTTTCAGGCCAAGCAGCATAAATTCTGTCACATTGTTCCCTTCTTCCATGAACAATTGGTTTTCCATTTGGATAACTGATTTATCTGCAAATAGCACAGGAATTGCAATGGTGATAGAAGTATTTTGATCAAGAAAATAATATATCTGTCAGATAATTAGTTTCTTGTAAGTTTTATGGAAACCCCAAGGAGACATACACCAGACAAAGTTTGGCTCTATTTTTAATCATTTAGAATGTTTAATTTATAGCTTTTTTCTACACAGACACTCACACTCGAACAACACACTTTTATGATGGTTTGTGTGCCAGGTTTATTACCTGTAATTATAAATGACTGGATCTCTCCCATTCACTGCCACAGAATTTATTATATTAAAAAAACAGAATAAAAAGAGGACATTTAAGAATGAGCAGAAGCTTGAATTTATGAGTATATACCTACATGTGTTTCTTTCCTAGGCATTCAGGCCGATGAGGCTAAGCTGCAAAGTTTCTTTGCCTTGTTAGGTTTCATATGTTTCAGCATGACCTTCAAATATCAAGTGAGTTTTGTTTGAAATTAGGGATCATATATTCATATTTCAGAGTCAACTGAATTGAGTGAATACTTAAGGCTACAGAAACATCTATGGTTGAAGTTAAATTTGTGAGCTCATGCTTCACTGAAACAGAATTGCATAAGAATATCATAGGTTCATTATCAAATGCCTGTGCAAGAATGATATCCTGAAGTGGATAGGACAGACAACTTGTTACCTTGCAATTTTCAAAAAATTTAATTGTAACTTTAAAATTTACTGATTGAGGCAATTCTGTTGTAATAAGTATCAGGGATCATTTCAAATTCAACGCTTAATTTAAGAAAGATTATCAAACTTTCTCTGGACCTGTTCAGAAAACATATATTTTAATATGAGGACATAAATGCACCATATTTACTGGTTAAAGTATGTTCTTTTGGATAGGTAGACTATATTTATATTTTGTTTTTATTGATAAATAGCCAAGTGATATTTTATATAGGCCATTGTCTTATTGAGTGTAAACTTTTTCATATAAATGGTAGGAAAAATAATAAAAGGCATAGAGGAATTGAAGAATATCATTATTACTTATGTCAATGCTTGTATACCAAAGGCAAAAAATATATTTTTCCACACATTTCCAAATTATTTTTAAATGATCCAAAACTAGATAATCACAACACTAATGAAAAGATATTTTTCATGAAAGAAGTTAGATATGTGAAATACCCTCTTTCATAAGCTCTCAAAGAAATGCAATTTAAAATGTGAACTATTTTTCACTGGCAAATTAACAAAGTTGTATGAAAGCTGTATATTCATTCCAGTGCTGGTGACTGCATGTTTTTATGAAATATTCTGTAAATAAATATGACTTTATATAAAAAGGGCTTCAAAATTTGTTGTGTTTCTTGGTCCCGTACTCCTTTCCCTTAGGAATCTATCCTAAATAAAAATATTGGCAAAATTTATGTGTACATATTGCTTTTCACAATATTTTTTCCTACTGTTGAGAATGTGAAGACAACCTAAATGTCTACATAAAAGGATATGGTTAAATGAATTATGATGTATAGTTATGAAATATCACGCACTCATCAAAATGATTTATAAGATGAATTACTGATATGGAAATGTGATGTCAATGTAATAGTGAGAAGAAAAAGGCAAATATAAAGTGGAATGTATATTACTATCAATAGTCTAACATGATATATACAATATAAATTTCTCTAAAAAGGACACTGAAGAGTAATAGTGTTTATTTGAACTATGGATTTTTAACAATTTTTTACTGTTCTTTTTGAAAATCAATTTTGTCATCTTAGTTTTTTTATAAAGAGAATTTATTGCCTTTATTATCAGTAAAATAATTTAATACAAGTTGTAATCTTTTGTATTTGGCTTGGTTCCATAATATTTCAAATAACTGCTTTTCCAAGTATATTGGGTATGTCGGTCATTGTTCATAAAGATGTGTGATAGTAGAAACGCATACTTAAATCTAATTTACCTGTAAACTGAAGATCCTATGTCACCTTGAGTGACAAATACCAATAAAACATCACTGGAGATTGTGGAAACATGGTTGATGGGTTACACGTGTAAATCTTAGCTCTCACTAAAACAACAAAGAAAAATCCAGAGGCTGCCATGGGAATCTGTTTCTGGGCACAGCAAACCAGGACACAGTTTACCAACTCCCAGAAGAGCAAGGGTCAGAGACACGAAGAAGCCAAAACAAGTAATTGTAAGTTATTAAACCTCCTGGCTGCCAGGAAGAGCTCCCCACCCCACCCCTGAGGTATTAAGTGAGGGTAAAACTCTTGCAGAATTTTATCTGAGAGTAGAGCAGATGTCTACCTCCACTGGAAGGTGCTCTGACTCATCTAGGATGGTACTGGACAGATAGGGAAGCCAGGAATAATCAGAGGTTGCTTACCTTGGTGACTGGAAGGGGCACACATACCCAGCCCTCAGGGCAGACAGACAAGGTAGAGACCCTGGCCCCCTGCTCCAAATAAGAGTGTGATGGCAGATTCCCTGCAAGGAGGAAGGGTCTGGGAGGGTGGACAAATTATTTGCAGTGAGTTTAGTCAGCTGGTCCCCCTTGAATATCAGAAGAGACCCTTACTCGACAGGGAGAGGGGAGGGGGATCATCTCAGGCTGGCAGTTATGCCCAGCTACCTAGGTAAAGAGAGGAATTACATCAGAAATGAGACAGGGAGAGGCAGCCATCAGCACCACTCCAGCTGACTGCTGGGATCTAATCTGCCCAAGGGAAAAAGGGCAGATAGTTTTCTAAAAGGCCAATGAACTCAAGGACCCAGAATAGCTCAGTGGGAGAATTCCTGCCGAACATATATGAGATCTCTGGTTAGATTCCTGGCTATTCCTTGAGGAGAGATCTGCCAAATTATCAGGCATCCAGATGAAACTCCATGACAGGTAACAATATAGACATTTTCTTTGCAATAATTTTAACTGGATGTCTTATGTTAAAAAAAAAATTCATTTTCTTTTATTTCCCTTACTTTAATCACAAAAACACAGTTCAAAACCTGCAGAGGGCAGATTGCAGGGTGAGTGATTGAGGAACACCAGCAGCCTGAGAATATCCTTAGGGGTCTAAGAAAGAAGGCTGTTTTCCTGTGTTTATTAATATTTTCTTCTTCTGTCTCGTTTTTTAAAAAAAATAGTTGCTGCTGGCTTGTTTCTCATTTGTTTTGTATCCCCTCCCTTTCTTTCTCTGCTTGTTTATTTTTGCTTTTTGTTTCTTTTATACTTTTGGTTACTGATCTATTCTTCCTATGCTATTTCTTTTCACTCCTTCAACTTTACGTCTTTTGTTTTCCATTGTTCTTTCATTCCACCTCTTCTATTTGGTCTCCAATTTTTCTTGTTTGTATTTCTCCCTCTCTCCCTTTTTCTCTGTATACTCTCTTTTTAAAAATTTTTCTTTCTCTCTTCTCTAATCCATTTTTCCCTTTTCTCACAATTCCAGCATTTTAATTCATTCTATGCATTTTTTCTCTATTCTGTTTCTTGTTTCATTGTTTCTATTCCACTTTTGTAATCTTTTCCCTCTGTGCTTCTTACTCGTGTTAATTTTTCAAATTCCTAGGTCTTGTACATTTGTTCTCCTGCCTTTTACTAATACCATTACTATTATTCTTTTTGCCTCTCTATCTCTTTCCTTTTATCTAGTTCTATTTTTTTTCAAAGGAACATAGGCAGATCTCTCTCACAAAAAAAAAAGCTAAGGGGAGCAAGATCCTGACCGAGTGAGCTGTTTTGGGAACCCACAGAGTAGTAGGTTCAGGGCATTGATCTAGAGGCTGCTGGATGAAGAGATAAATTCCTCAAGGTGCTGTTGCCTTGATTCTTGGTTACTGTGTTTCCTCTTCCTTTATTTCCTCCTTTCTGTGTATGCAGATTTTGTATTCTAAGGCTATCTCTTTTCCTTCCATCATCATTCCATCTTCTGCTTTCATTATTGTTGTTACTTTCCACCTCTCTTTGTTTAGTACCCAGTTTTTCTGGTTTTTATTTCTACCTCATCTATCCTGTTGTCTTTCTTTTATTAAAGGCAATATTACTAATGACCCCACAGAAATAAAGAGTATCATAGGAGGATACTTTGAAAAATTAAATGCCAACAAAAATGATAATTTAGAAGAAATGGACAAATTCCTAGAAACTCACAAGTAGCCTATATAGACAAAAGAAGAAACTGATGAACTCAGCAGACCAATCACAAATAAAGAGATAGAATCAGTCATCGAAAACCTCCCAACTAAGAAGAGCCCAGGACCAGATGGCTTCACAGGTGAATTCTACCGAACATCCAAGAAAGAACTTACACCAATTCTGCTTAAGCTCTTCCAAAAAATAGAAGTAGAAGGAACATTGCCTAACTGAATTGCCTAACTGATTTTATGATGCCAACATTACCCTAATGCCAAAGCCAAACAAAGAGGCCACAAGAAGGGAGAATTATAGTCCAGTCACTCTAATGAACCTAGGTGCTAAAATCCTCAACAAAATACTTACTAATCACATTCAACAACATATCAAAAGAATTATGCACCATGACCAAGTGAGTTTCATCTTGAGTATGCAAGGATGTTTCAACAAAAGAAAATCAATCAATGTAATACACCACATAAAGAGAATGAAAAGAAAAAAAAATCACATGATCATCTCTATGGATGAAAAAAAAGCATTTGACAAAATACAGCACACTTTCCTGATAAATAAACTGTAAAAGACAGGAATAGAAGGAAACTTTCTGAACATGATAAAAGGTGTATATGAAAAACCCAGAGCTAACATCATCTTCAATGGTGAAATCCTAGCAGCTTTCCCTCTAAGATCAGGAACATGACAAGGCTTCCCACTATCACTGCTCCTATTTAAAATTGTGTTACAAGTACTTGCTTGAGCACTGAAGCAAGAAAAAGATATAAAATCATCCAAATTGGAAAGGAAGAAGTAAAAATTTCACTGTTTGCAGACTACATGAGTCTATACACAGAAAGCCCTGAGAAATCTACAACAAAGCTTCTAGAACTTATGAGTTCAGTAAAGTCACAGGCTATAAGATCAATGCTCAAAAATCAGTAGTATTTCTGAACACCAATAATGAGCAATCTGAGGAGGAAATCAAGAAAAAAAATACCATTTACAATAGTAACTAAAAGAATCAAATACCTAGGAATAAATTTAACTAAAGATGTAAAGGACTTATATACATAAAACTACAAAACTCTGTTAAAGGAAATCAAAGAAGATTTAAATAAATGGAAGAATGTTCCCTGTTCATGGATAGGAAGACTAAACATCATTCAGATGTCTATTCTCCCCAAACTAATCTACCGATTTAATGCATTCTCAATAAAAAAAAACACAACAGAGTGTTTTTTAATGAATTGAAAAAACTAACTACAAAGTTTATTTGGAAGGGTACAAGGCCCCAAATTGCCAAAGACATATTGAATAATAAAAATGAAATTGGAGGTATCACACTGCCTGATTTTAAAATATACTATAAAGCTACAGTGGTCAAAACTGCATGGTACTGGCACAAGGATAGACATACTGACCAATGGAACCACATTGAGAGTTCTGATATAGCTTCTTGCATATACAGTCATCTGATATTCAACAAGGACACCAAGCCCACTCAACTGGGAGAGAATGGCCTCAAAAAATGGTGCTTGGAGAACTGGATATGCATCTCCAAAAGAATGAGACAGGAACACCATCTCACACTTTATACAAAAATCAACTCAAGATGTATCAAAGATCTAAATATAAGAACCAAGACCATAAAGACTTTGGAAGATAATGTAGAGAAGCACCTACAGTACCTTGTAATAAGAAATGGTTTCAGAACTGCACACCCAAAGCATGAGCAGTGAGAGAAAAAAATAGATAAATGGGATGTCCTCAAAATTAAAAACTTTTGCACCTCAAAGGAGATTATCAAGAAAGTAAAAAGGTAACTTACCCAATGGAAAAAATATTTGGTAACCATATATTTGATAGAATTCTAATAAGCAGCATATATAAAGAAATCCTACACCTCACAAATAAAAAGACAAAGAACCCATTTAAAATATGGGCAAGTGACCTGAAAAGACACTTCTCCAAAGAAGAAATACAATTGGCTAAAAAGCACATGAAAAGGTGCTCAACATCACTAGCTATTAGGGAAATGCAAATCAAAATGACAATGAGATACAATCTTGCACCCATTAGAATGGTGGCTATTAAAAAACCAGAGTACTATAAGTGTTGGAGAGGATGTGGAGAAATGGGAAACCTCATCCACTGATGGTGGGGATTGTAAAATAGTCCAACCACTATGGAGGAGAGTTTGGAAGTTCCTCAAAAAACTAACTATAGAACTTCCATATGATCCAGTGATTCCACTGCTGGGTTTATACCCTAAAGAACTGAAAGCAAAGATGGGAATAGTTATATGCACACCAAGGTTCAAAGCGTCATTGTTCACTATTGCCAAAAGTTGGAATCAACCCAGGTGCCCATCAACAGATGAATGGATAAACAAAATGTGGTACATACATACTATGGAATATTACTCAGCTGTAAGAACGAACAAAGTGCTAAAATATGGGATAAAATGGATGAATCTTGAGGACCTTATATTGAGTGAAGCAAGCCAGGCATTGAAGGAGGAACAGTATATGACCTCACTGGTATGAATTAAGCAAACTGAGCAGACCCAGAGAGCTATGTCTGGAAGATAAGTTTACATGAAATAGAAAGGGAGAAGAAGGTTGTGAGCCAACACCCATATGGACATAATCTATGGTAAGGTAAAAGTGTGTAGTTGCATATTGAAAGAATAGGACAGGAGGGTATTGATATTATTGGGTTTTGGTGGTGCAGGGTTGACAGGTGTGTAGATTGGGAAGGGTAGGTTGGAAAGTCCAGGTTACTGGAGGTAAGGTTGGGAGAGGGACCAGGTGAACATTAATGTTTTTGGGTATGTGGTTGAAAGTACAAAGTTGGGAATGCTCTTAAGGCAATATGACAAGGAAAGGTTACTGGTTTAAGGTTTTGGATGGGGAGGCATTTGGGACAGGGCACACTGGGAGCAGGCTTCTAGGGAGTGTGTGAGTGATCATTCTGTCGTAATGTGTTGTATCAGTGGGTGGAGACCCACATAATGAGAAGGAAGGAGTTTGACTCCCATCCTCGGGGAGACCAATTTGTGCAGAAATAGACAGGTGGGAGTCTCTCAAGAGCATGGGTGGTTCCTAACAAGGAAGGACAAAGCAGTGTGTCAAGACCTCAGTCTTGCTGCATGTAACTATGAATCTTGTCATCCAAGGAGTGAAGCCAGGGGTCACTGTGGTGCCCAATGGGAGTGGGAGGGAGGAATAGAATAGGTCAAACAGGGAGTATTTAGTGGACAGTGGAAGTGTTCTACAATATTTTACAATGATGGATACAAGACATCATAAACATCATTAAAATTTATAAAAGTGTACAGATTAAATGTAAATCATAATGTAAACCATTGACAATGCTTAGTAGCTATGTTTCACTATTTGTATATCAGTTATAACAAAGGTACCATCCACGTACAAAAAGGTATTAATATGGGGGTTAGGAAATGGAAAGGATGTTGGGTATATGAGTGCCTCCTGTATTGTGTGTGACTTTCCTGTGACTTAAAACTTCTTTGAAAACAAAATGAAAAATAGTGGGATACTGGGGAATGAGTGGGGAAAGGTGCCATGGTACAGACTTGACACCAGATAATGCAGTGCTGAAAGGCAAAATGTCAAAAAAAATTTTTTTTAATATTTTTAATATCCCAATTTTTAAATTTAATTTAATTTAATTTTTTATGTATTTTATTTCTTATATTTAAACTCATCATTACTGTTTCATTTCCTATTAATTGTGTTCATATTGAAATGGCTTCATTTTTAAAGAAGCTTTGGATCACAGAAGGGTTACAACTGTGTCAGGGGAGGATCGTTGGTGTGTTGTGTCATTGATGGGGGATAGATGGGAGGAAGTTCACCTGAGCATACATATAAGGTATGTAAAAATGTTCAAGTGTTCATGTGACATTGTCACAGATGTTGGAGATTCACCCAATAACCAAGAGAATACTGAATTCCCATCCTGGAGAGCTCTACCTAAGCTCTCTAAGGAAGCAGCAACAGCTCCCAAGAGAAGGCAGAGTGACTGGTGAAGGAGGATGATCCACTGATGGGCCCTTTATATTGATGACTAGGCTTATGAACCTTTGCTCTTGAAATTGAAGCTTATCCTATTGTTATGAGGTACCTAAAGTTTGCCTCCTGAGAGCCTCCTTGTTGCTCAAATGTGGCCTCTTTCTAATCCAAACTCAGCATAAGAATGCATTACCTTCCTCCAGCATGGGACATGACTCACAAGGATGAGCTTCCCTGGCACCAAGGGATTGCTACCAAGCACCATCTAGCAATGCAACTGGAAAAATACCTCAAATATAAGGGGAAAAAGGTAAAGACAAATGAATTTATATGGCTAAGAGACTTCAAAGTGAGTCAGGAGGTCATCCCAGAGGTAATGCTTACACACATCTCAGCAGGATCTCATAGACTGTCAAAGTGGATACTACCCCCAAATAGTGGGGCTACTGAGGGCTCTGGAGATACCCAGGTTCTATGGTCAGGGCAGATAGCTCTGGAGTGTGGTGCCTTGCCAGGGTGCCCTACTTGGAGTATGTGCATCTGAGAGTGACAGTGTTTGATTTGGATAAACCTTGCCTCCCTTTTGTTCTGATTAGAACAAAGACTGCCTAACCCATCATTAATTTTCTATAAGCATCAGTTGCAGAGCATGACCAGTATACAGGGCTGATACAAAAAGAGACAGGTATGGGGCAAATATAGGCATTTGAATTAGATCCAGAAAATCAGTCTGTGACCACAAAGATAAAGGTGTGTAAACAAGGGCCATCGAGAAGAAAGTTAAAAAAGGCTACAACATTCTACCTGACACCCCCAAGTCCTGTGATTTTTTTTTTTATACTCGTGGCATTGTACTTTCTTATTTCTCTTTCTATATACACTGCTGCTTATCCCCACTTGAATAGCAGAGCACTGCATGGATCCAGTTACCACCCTGGACCATGACTGCACTTTTTAAGCTTCTTTCTCGAAATAAATGATTATATGAACTGCCTGTATCTTCTGGAGGCTTTCTCTGGGCTTCTCAGGAAAGGTGCCAGCATTGTGGGAACTGAAGCAGTATCACTGCAGTTACAGAATGACAATTGGTGAGCAACCCAGGATCCCAAAGCAGCCGAGAAGACTATGAGTAAGTCAGGAAGAGGACTCCTCAGGGAAACTCTTGTGATGGCCCATGTCTTCCATGTGGGAGGATATGGCACAGGTTTTAGAAACGTGGGGGACAGTGAGTAATTATGAGATGCCCTGAAAATACCAAAGAGCCTGACCAAGGTCTTAGAAGTTCCTGCCGTGAGAAAGAAAAAGTCTTAGAAGCTCCTGGTGTGAGAAGGAAAGAGTGAAAAACCTAGGAAGTAGAAGAGCCATTGCTGAATGCATTAGAAGCAGCGATTGACCCACAACTCACGCCTGAGGCAAGGGACTACCAATTAGAACAAGAACTGGTTTTAGAAAAAGACATGCAAATAGCTTTTGCTAACAATGTAGAATTAATGACCACCCAGGTACAAGAACAGAATGCACAGATAAAAACCTTAGCCTACTGGCTGGATGACTGAAAAGCTTTCCTTTACCACAAGAGCGAGAATGAGCCCCTCATCTGTAAGCTGCAGTGGGACCCACAAAAATGGGATCCCTGTGAAAATAATCCTTCAAATGGAAAGGGAGAGTAGGGGCAAGGTCATGGTCACCTGATGGTCCAGTACATTTCAGGCGACTAGAGGCCTCATGTTTAACTCACAATCCATTGGTCTCCCCTCACTATTCCCCACAATAAGCAGAAATCCCTAGCTCTAGTAAATATGGGAGTAGAATGTTTCCTATTTTGTGGCAGTGTAAATTCTTTCCCTGGACCCCTACTGGTTATTAATGTTTTGGGGGACAAGGAATGAAAGTGCAGTATTTCTCTATTATAATGCAAATTCATCAATTATATCCCAAAATCTAAGCTGCTTACATAGCCCCTATACCTGAAAACATTTGGGGCATTGAATTAACCTCTCACTCATTCCAGCTACAGGAAGCAACAACAATTGATCTGGTGCCCACCTCAAAGCAGAAGACAGCCCCTAAACAACAACAAACTACAGGGACTGGGGCTTTCAGTCACATACTGGTGTTGTAAGACTTGCCTTGTCCCCAGGTAGTTATTAATAAAGCCTAACATTTCCCCTGACTCCAGTCATTGAAGCAATTGCATAGTTTCTTGGGCTTATTGAAAATTTAGGAAAGACAGCTACCAAACTCATTCTTTGAAGCAAACATCACACTAATACCAAAATCAGATAAAGCTACTACAAAAAAAAAATTGCAGACCAATATCCCTAATGAATATAGATGCACAAATCCTCATAAAATTAACTGCAAACTGAATGCAAAAGCACATTAAAAGAATTATACACCACGATCAAGGGGGTTTTGTACCAGTTATGCAAGGGTGGTTCAACGCTAGAAAAACAATCAGTATAATACACCACATTAATAAATTGAAGAAGATAAATCACATGATCATCTTCATTGATGCAGGAAAGGCATTTGACAGTTTTTTTTATAAAAACTGTCCAAAAGACAGAAATAAAAAGAAACTTTCTCAATATGATAAAATGCATATATGAAAAACACAGCTAATATTGGATTCAATGATGAAAGAATGATAACTTTCACACTGAGATCATGAGTAAGACAAGGATGCCACTGTCTCTACAGTTATTGAATATTGTGCTAGAATTTCTAGTTAGAAGAATTAGGCAAGAAAATAATAATAAAATGTTCCCAGATAGGAAAGGAAGAAGTAAAACTTTCCCTATTGGCTGATGATATGATCCTATACCTAGAAAATCCAAAAAAAAAAAAAAAAATCCACAATATAGCAATAAAAAGCAATAGACAATTTCAGCAAAGTGGTGGGATATAATGAATACACAAAACTGGGTAGTGTTTCAACACACTACTAATGAGCAAACTGAGGAGGAAGTCATGAAAAAAATCCTATTTACAATAGTGACTAAAATAATAAAATATTTAGGTATAAACTTAACCAAGGACATAAAGGACCTGTATGCAGAAAACTTCAAAACATTCCTAAGGAAAATAAAGAAGACCTAAATAAATGGAAGGGCATTCTGTGTTCATGGATTGGAAGACTAAATATCATTAAGATGTCAATTCTACCCAAACTGATTTACAAATTCAATGCAATCCCAATAAGAATTCCAACAGTCTATTTGGCAGAATTGGAAAAGCCAATTATCAAATTTATCTGTAAGTGTAAGGGCTCCCGAATAGCCAAAAAAGAATACAAAAAAAAGAAAAAGAAAGTTGGAGAGATCTCACTTCTCAATTTTAAAACATATTATTTAGCTACAGTGTTAAAAACAACATGGCATGGCATGAAGATTGACAGATTGTCCAATGGAATTAAATTGAGAGATCATAAATTAGACCCTCACATCTGTGGTCAAGTGATTTTTGACAAGGCTGTCAAACCCACTCAGCTGGGTCAGAACATTCTATTCAGCAAATGATGCTGAGAGTACTGGATATCCATAGCCAAAAGAAAAAAAGAGGACCCTTATTTCACACCCTATGCAAAAATTAATTCAAAATGGATCAAATACCTAAATATAAAAGCCAGTATCATAAAACTCTTAGAAGAAAATATATGGAAACATCTTCAAGACCTTGTCGTAAGTGGTGTTTTCTTAAACCTTAAAACCATAGTATCAGAAATGAAACAAAAAAATTGATAAATGGGGTCTCCTCAAAATTAAACACTTCTGTGCTTCAAATGACTTTGTCAAGAAGGTGAAAAGGCCACCTATTCAATGGCAGAAAATTTTTGGAAACCAGATATCTGATTAGGGTTTGATTTCCATATTTATATAAAGAGATCACACAACTCAACAATAAAAAAATCAAGCAGCCCAATTTAAAAATGGGCAAAAGACTAGAGCAGACATTTTTCTAAAGAGGAAATACAAATGGCCAAAATGCATATGAAAAGATGCTCAACATCACTAGCTATTAGGGAACTGCAGACCAAAATACAATGAAATATCACTTCACACCCTACAGAATGGCCATAATAAAAAAAACAAACAAAAAAAACTACATGTGCTGGAGAGAATATGAAGAAATAGGAACACTCATCTTCTGTTGATGGGAGTGTAAAATGGTACAGGTTCTATGAAAGACAGTCTAGCATTTCCTCAGGATGCTAAATATAGAACTTCCAGATCATCTGTCATCCTGTTAACTAAGAATATATGCAGACTTGTGAATATTTTCGCTGTCCTGATTTTGTGATAATCAGGGTAGGCTAAGCATTCGCTATATTAGAAACCATGCATATGTCCCCAGACCTAGTTTTTCTCCCTAGGTCTGGTTTTTAGAATGCTGGTGATAAACTAAGCCCAATTTATTATATGATGATCCTGTTCGGGAAAAGAAAGTAACTCTAGGTGTCTTTGGTCAACCTTAAGAGGTATAACAGGGGGACAGATGTGGCTCAAATGGTTGGGCGTCCGTCTCCCATATGGAGGGACCTGGGTTTGATCCCCGGGACCACCCAGTAAAAATTAAAAAAAGAATAATATAGAAGGCACGTGGACCACTTGGCCCCATGCGTGGGTACACCGCCAGGCCCTGCAAGCATGCAAGCTGTCAGGTCCCTTGTGCAGGTGCTCAGCCAGGCCTTGTAAGCAGGTGAGCCCCCAGACCCTGCGTGTGGGTAGCAGGCCCCATGAGCCACGCAGCAAGATGATGACATAACAGGAGAATGACACAATGGAGAGCCAAGATTGAGACGCGCAGAAAAACTAGGAACTAAGGTGGGGCAGGCAGTAGGACACCTCTCTCCCACATCGGAGTTTCCGAAGATCGAATCCCAGTGAAGACAGGAGGAGAAGGATGAGCAGAGAAGGCAGGAAACGGACACAGAGGGTTGCCCAGTGAGTGGACACAAAAAACGGCAAAAACGGGGATAAAAATAAGTAAATGAATAAATAAAGAAGTCCTTAAAAAATGTATAACAGAGTAAGATATGGACTATAGTTAGTAGCAATACTTTGACAATGCTCTTTCGTAATTTGTTAACAAATGTTTCACAATAATGCAAAGTATTTGTGATGGGGTGATGTATGGGAGCCCTGTATGATGTTATACATGTTTGTTTTATAAGTTCACAATGTTTCCTGAACACTTATAGTTTATGTATGTTCATGTATGAATGCTATACTTCAATAAATTGTTTAAAACAAAGAATATATGCAGAAAAACTGAAAGCAAGGACAGATATTTGCACATTGATGTTCATAGTGATATTATTCACAATTGCTAAAAGATGGAAACAACCTAAATGCTGTCAATCATTAAATAGATAAACAAAATGTGTTATATACATATGTTGCAATACTACTCAGCTGTAAGAAGAAATGAACTTGGGATGCTTATTATAACATGGATGAGCCTTCAGGAATAAGGCTCAGGATGAGCCTTATTGAATGAAATAAGCCAGACATAAAAGAAGAAGTACTTTATGGTCTCACTGATACAAACTAAATGCAATGAATAAATTTATGGAATTAAGCTATAGAGTATAGGTTAGTAGGATACAGAATATGGTTTGAGAAAGGGGAGCTGATGCTCAATATATGTAAAATGTTTAATAAGGTTGAGTGTGAATATGTGGATATGGATAGAGTTAATGGTAACACGTTTTAATAAGTATAACTAACTACTGATTTATAAATGTGATTATGGCTGAAAGAGGTAGCCTAGGGAGGTTCTTGTTAATTTTAAGACAGCTAGAGTTTAATCTAGGGACTGTATAATATAGTGATTTTTGGTGGTAGATGAATATTGTGGTTAATAATGCAAATAGAAGAACATCCTTCTATTAAAAGGTATTAAGAATATGGTGATACATGGGAAAATACAACTAATGAAACTTATAGACTGTAGTTAACAGTAACATTGTAATATTTTTATAACAAAGGCAAAGAAGGTACTATATCAATATAAATGGTAAAAATGAAAAGAAGATGAGGAATTTGAGGAATATGAGCAGATACATGAAAAAAATCTCACAAAACAGAATGAATATGATCAAGCAGTTTGTTTTTTCATTTTTTTCTTTTGTTAACAAGGATACCTTGGCTATATCATCTAAACAATCTGTGCTCATTTATTCATTTTTCAGAACACTGGAGGAAAAAATTGAGTTTGTTTTTAGGATTAAATAAGGTATATGTGCCTGGACAGGATTTTTAAAACTAATGCTTCCATAATTTGTTAAGCTGCCTTTTGTTTGTTAACTTATTTTTTAAGTTGAAATAAAGTTTTTTTAAAAAGGCACATAGCTAAACTCTATAAAGTTAGCAAAGCATATCTACAACATTGAGAGATATAACCAATAGCCCCCTGAGCGCTGAGCTGCACGTCACCCTGGGACTCACGGAGTACACCATCCTTAACCCACACTCCACTGATGACAGGGTAGCTTTGCCTGAGAATATAAAGGAAGGAGAAGGGTCCATTCTAGATGCTATTTGATATATGGACAGGTAGGCTAATGGCAATCTATGCACCTGGGTGGCTGTTATGCTGCAGCTTAGTATTGACATCATCTGGATGGAGGATAGTACAGAGAAAAGCATTAAATGGGCCATGCTATGATTCACTTGGCTACTGTTTATATATGATGCCAGCCTGATACCCACTGTACCAACAATTTATATACAAGGGCCTATCTGGTGGCCCCAATAGGAGAGTCAAAATTGGACAATATTAAGTGACCACTTATAGAGACAAGAAATGTGGAAACAAATTACTGTCTGTTTAAAAAAAAATGGAACTGACTGTTTTTCATGTAGCTGCTCATATTCCTCAAATTCCTCCAGGAAATCAGCAAGCAGACCAAATAGTATGTTTGCAATCCATAGACAGGGTGCTTGTGGATAACACTGCTGTATGGCTACATCGTGAAATGGGTCACAATGGACAGAAAGCCCTGTGGGGTCTCCAAAAAATGGGACTGCCACTGAAATAATTAAACATCTTAACAGTTTGTAACCAGTGCCCTGCATGCCAGATACAGTGACCTCAGCATGCCACATCAACAAAAAAACTGGTATGAGCAAAGCAGCCATGTAACAGATGGCAAATTGACTGTATCAGACCCTTAACAGTTCAAAAATCAAAAATATGCTCTGATAGGGGTGGATAGGTAAAAAGATCCACTACAGGCTTTCCTTAGCAAAAAAAAAAAAAAAAGCAATGAAGTAACATACTACTTCCCCTGCCAGCAGGGTCATCCCTTGTCCATTGGCCCTGGTATGGACAATTCCACCACAGTAGTTAATTATAGAGATGCAGAGCAAAAGGGTTAGAGCAGCGACTCACAATAACCGCCTGGGTTCTACACACCACCCTTAGAGTCCCGCATCACTAAACCCAGGCCAAGTCTCAAAAGGAAGTATTGATTTTACTACTGTAAGCCTGGTATCAAGCCACAGAGAGATATAATCCTCAACCAAACAAATGTTCTCTTAGATGCACAAGAGTTACCTTTTCTAACTACTTTAAAACAGCTCAGTGTTCACTCATGGTTTCATAAATGGCATTTAAGCCAACACCTTTCTAGACTGAGCATAGACATTTGTTGTTGTGCAAACTGCTGGGTCTGTGGGGAGCAGCGCCCTTCAGCTTGCAAACAGCAGGCCATGATGCTTCACGCAGCTGATCTACCAGACTGGGCCACGATAGCATCATGGAGAGCAGGAGGCATTCAGTAACACTTAAGTAAATGGGGTCTGCTGACTGCCTTCTCTACTCCTCAATTCCTCACTTGCATCCATTTTAAGTAGTTGCTGTGCTTTATATTGCTACTATAAAATTCTCGGGCAATGTTCCTCTGCCAACCTGAGGAAGAATAGCAGATAAGATTTTAAGGGTCACCAAGCTTTAAGGGGTGATTTGTAGGGTAAATACTTTCATTTGTGCAAATCTTGCCTCCCTTGGTTGTTATGACTCATTTCCCCCTTTGTTCCCATGGGAACAAAATGCCTAACCTATCATTCATCTTCTATAAACATGGAGTATCAGGCACATAGAGCATAACCTGATGATACAGAGAAAAAAGGTATGGGGCAAAGACAGCCATGTGAATTAGTTCTAGAAATCCAGTATTGTGACCACAAAGGTAATGGTCTCTGCACATAGACTACGGGAAAAAAAACTTTAAGAAAGGCTGTGCACATTCCACCAATTATCTCCCTAGTTCTATGATGTATTATGCCTCTGGAATTGTGCTTTCTTTGTTTTCTTCCAATATATACTGCTTCATAGCCCCACTTGAATATGAGAGTACTGCTGGCTCCAGCCACCACCCTGGACCATGACACCAGTTTGTAAACTCGCTTCTCCTAATAAAGGATGATATGAACCTCCTGTCTTCTGGAGGCTTTTTCTGGGGAAAAGTGCCAGTCCCATGAGAACTGACTCAGTAGCACTGAAGTTACAACTTGACAAGAACCCACTTGAAAATATTTGCAACAAGTATGACACCCAACTGTTAGAAAAATCCTTTCTAATCAAACTATTAGGAGAAAAAAAGAATAAAATTGATGAAAAAATAAATCTCTGGAAAAACTGAGATACCTCTCCCAGTCCCATATTTCATAAAACTATCGAAGAAATGCAATTGAAAAGGCAAAATATTTTTAAGGGATAAATAGAAATGATGCATGAGTGCTATATTATTCAGTGCTATTGTGTGTGTGTTTTGGTAGGAAATTTTCTCGAAATGAATTTGACTCTACATAAAGACTCAAATTTATTTGGTCTTGTCCCTTGGTCCATACTCCCAACTCTTAGGCATCTATGCTAGATAAAAATATGTGGTCAAAAATTATGTATACATATTTTATTTCACAATAATTTTATAAAAGTAAAATGTTAAGACAGATCAAACGTCTAAATAAATGAGAACAGTGTAATGAATGATGATAATATATTTATAAATATCAGGTGGACATTAAAGAGTTGTAAGAAGAATTAATGACATAGAAAAGTACTTTTGATATAATACATCATAAAAATGTGAGATATAAAACATCATTTATATATTAGGCTTACATATATACATAGAAAATTATCTTTAAAAACTACCCTAAAGATGAAAAGTGCTTATGTTAATTATGGTATTCATGGCAATTTCTTGGGCTTCCTCCATAAATTTTCTGAACTTCTTTTTCTATAAAAAGAATATTTTGCCTTTAAATCAACAAAATAATTTAATATAAGGTGTTTTATTTCCTTATCTCATGTCTGTGTCCATAATATTAGAAGAGACTGCTTTTTTCAGTAGTCTGGATCTCCTGGTCTTTATAAAAATCTGTGCTAGTGGTAACATATGTTGAAATATATCTTACCTGTAAATTGAAGTTGCTATTGTCACCTTAAAAGGAAAGTACTAATAAAGAAGTCAGTGTGTGCCTCTACTTCTCCGAATGCACTCAGAGAAATAACAAGTTTATTCCATGACAAGGCATCTTATTCCCGGGTACACTTTTCATGAAGTTAGCAATCACTAATCCACCACTACCTGCTACTATATAAGTTCATCAATTTTTGCCTTAAATATAGTATTTCTTTTCCTCAATTAATGTCTCAAAAGTTATTTCTAAGGGAGACTTCTTAAATATCTATGAATTGATAGACTGAGTTTAATTTTGCTCTATAGGCTTACACAATCTTGTGAATTTGGATAACAAGAATCCCAGCTCAGAACTTCCAATAAGCTTCAGCAGAAATTGCTGGGGAGAAACATAACCATTGAAAGACATTCTTCCAATGTCTCTTCATGTCACATTTGCCAGTCTTACCTTCTGGTGCCCACATGTAGTATATTACAAAAGGCATTTGATTTGAGATCCAGCCTGATTTAAAACACTGAAAATAACAAACTATGTTAAAGCAGAACAATTAGAGATTGCCAGTTCCATGAAATCAGCAACAAATGAAAGGTGCTCTCCAGTAGCTGATCCCTAAAGTCAGCTTATTAAAGTGCTTTTTGTAGAAAGTCCATGATCAGCCTAGAGATAGCTACTTTGGTCCCTTGGAGTCTGGATGCAAATGGGTTGGAAACTTAGCACCAAACCCCATGTGTGAACTGTGGCTGTTTTTGCTTATGTTGTGTTCTAGGCTGAGGAATCCCCAGAACCAAATAAGATTATGAAGAAGTATTAAATGGATATTGCTTATGTAAAAAGACTTAAATTTGATCAGAACTGTTAGCTCCCAGAGAATTAGAATTAACAGCTTCAGCCAAGATGGCCTGTCCAGCAAGTTTATCCTAGTCTCTCTTGGGGCTGTAGAATCTGTGACCAAGGGGGAGTAGAGAGCGAGTCAAGTGAGTTGGGTTAGAAGTCTTTCTATGGGTGGTTTGGAAATTATCTTAGAATCTGGGATAATTTCGTACATTCATTTAAATTTGACCTCCTGTGCAAGGCATTGTGTTTAGTGCTGAAATAGAAAGACAATCAATAGAAGAGTTTTAATTTTCAGGCAGAAGTGGAGAACATTCAGGATAGCATATGACTTGGAAGAATCTTACATCTACATTAATTTTTACATATTCCATTAGGTGAAAGATTTCCTCAATTTAAAAAACTGTCTTGGCTAACTTTGTTGACTCTTAGTCTCAGAGAGTGTGAAATAAAATTCTAACTACTACCATAGTCTTTACTGCCCTGCAGGCTTTGGCTCCTGTTCATCTACTCAACCATAGTTTATTTTATTCCATCCCTGTCCTGTAAGTGAAAAATTGTGTGTTTCTGTGTGAATCATAGAATACCTTTAAAATAGATCTACAATGCAACAGATTTGTCATATTAGGAGAAACACTTCCCAGAAGATGGTGGACTAGAAAGACACGGGACTTTCTTCTCCAGAAAAATAGGTATAGGATAGGCTGAAACAGCTTAGAAAAATATCTTCTAAAATGTAGGACACCAGAGGAAGGCTGGACACCACCCTGAGGAGAGAGGGCCAAAGGAGGGAAATTGCCATGACAGAACTCTGAGATGAAACCAGTGGCTGCTGTCACTGGCACTGTCTCCCACACTAAAGACATTTTAGATTTCTTGGGACTCTGGGCCTGTGACTACAGACAAAGGGGTATCCAGCAAAGGGGAGAGAGAGGGACACAGCCTAAGGCTGACTCATCTGCTGACCCACAAATTTGGTCTGCTGTGTCCCACAAGCCCTTCCAGGCTAGGTGGGGCCATGCCATTGTTTGCCTTGGGAGCCTACAAGGAGCTAAAGATATACAAGCCTCCTAATCTCCTTCTCTACAAACAGAGACTGATTGTTGAAGACTCAGAGGGGAGTGGAAATACTTCAGACCGACCCAGGAAAAAGGAGGGGGCTGCCAGAGAAGGCTGGAGAACAGCATCAAAGAAAGTTTGAATTACAAGACTCCTAGCCTCCAGACAGGAAGCTCTATCACATTGATCCCATCTGTGTTGCAACAAATACATTCTGACCAGACATTGAATGAGAGCTTTAAATGAAGGCCATCTCCTGGTAGACCAAGGAAATGCATGTGAGAAAATTAAGTAGGAGAGGCTTTTTCCGGCCTCTATAGGCTACCTGCCAAGGCCCTAGTAAGCAAGTCTACAACCAATAACTGGGTCCAGTGCCCAGTTTTTAGCAACAAGCAGACCATCCTAACAATCCAGGTCGAGCCAAAAATCAAAGAGCAGTGGTACCACACAGCCTCCTGTCACTAAATCCCTATAAAAAAGAAAGAAATTGAGCATCTGAGTAAACTACCTCTTTTTTTTTTTTAATTTTTTTATTTTTTATTTTTTATTTTATTTTATTTTATTTTATTTTTTATTATTAATTTTTTTTATTTGTAAAATGATATATAAATACATATGCATATATGTGCATTTGTTTACATAAATGTTATTTGTTATATATATATATATACATTTTATAAAGGTGCCTAGATTACCCAAATATTACTCAGAAACTACAGGGATTCCCATGCTCCCCACCGCCCATACCCCCAAAAACACCCCACACAACCATTCCCCATCCGTGTGGTATTACACCCGCAATGGATATACACATCCAGGGGCCTTGCCAC
>JAQZBX010031828.1:0-18691 GCA_029593785.1 Cabassous unicinctus
AAAAAGTGCAAGTTGACCAATACCACAGGCCCTGGGGCTATTGGTGTGGTGGCCTGGGCCAGGCTGCCAGGCCTGGAGGGGGGATAACACCCCTCCACCCCCCACCCCCAGGCTGCAGCCCTTCACTGCTGGCAGCACTGCTGAGACTCCTGTCCGGTATCTCTTAGATTAGCCCACAGCTATTTTTATTCTGCCCTTGTTTAGGGAATAAACACAGCCGGCCTGCCTGAGCCTGAGCAAATGCTCCAGAAGACCACCAGGAAGAAAACAGAACTCATTTTACCATCTTTTTTTTCCCCTAGAAGCATCTTCAAATGGAGCCACCCTGAGAAATTGCCCCCCAGCAGGGCCTTTGTGGCCACCGAAGTTCAGCAACATAATATACTGATGCCTTCTTTACAGAACTACGTTGACATGTATCTGTTGAAATAAAGTGACATCTCATTTCCTGGTTTGGTGGGAAAGGGGTTTCAAGATGTGCTTAGCTTAGGGAAAAGGGACACAGGAACGGGGCGAGGAGGTGGCAGTGGAAGGAGACAGACATTTGACGATTGATCAGAATTGGGTTTGAACCATGGAGCGTTCCATTGCAGCCACAGGCTGAGGTCCTCTGTGGGAACGCTCAGGACATCTCCGTGGATGTCACTGCCACCACGAGTCTCCATAACACCCCTGAGGCCTATGAGGGCCAACCTTATTTCACCATCAAACCAAGCTGAACAGAGGTCCACAGTTCAGCGGCTTTTTCTGGGGCCTGCCCAGGGTTCAGGGCAACCTCCTGCCTGGAACATCTCAACTCTTCCCCCTTGGGTCTCCAGCATCCTTCAGACCCAGCTCCATTTTCATTCCAGTAATCAACAAGAATTTGCTGAGACTCTGTCATGAGACAGGCCCTGGGCTTGGTGCTGGGATCTACCCAGACAGAGATGACACCTTTGAGTACCTTAGGGCAAAATGAGGAGACAGACAATCAAATAACTACTCAATTAAGGGTGAAACTGCAAAGGCGCAGCAAGTGCTGAAAAGGAAAGAGACTGTTCACTGGGGTGATATACCCTAGTCAGAGGCCAGGGGAGGCACCCTTAAGGATATGGCCTTGGAGCTGAGAACAGAAGGATGAGTAAGCATTATCTTGGTGCCAGGTATGCCCTGGAGGAGCATGGTCCATCAGAGGACACAGCATGTGCAAAGGCCCTGTAGCAGGAAGAAGGTGGGCAGGGGAGAGTATGGTGTGGGATGAGGCAGAGAGGCCAGACCACCAGGGCCTTGGGGGCCATAATGAGTTAAGAGCAAGTGGCAGCCTTTGCAGTGGCTCCAGTGGGAACTGGCACAATTATATCTGAATTATAAAAGATCTCCCTACCTCTCTCTAAGCCAAACTCAGCATATAAATACAATACCTTCTCCCCAGTGTAGGACATGACTCCCGGGAATGAGCTTCCCTGGCACTGAGGGATTACGATCAAGTACCAACTAGCAATGCAACTGGAAAAAGACTTTGACTAAAAAGGGGAAAAGGTAAAGACAAATGAGTTTATATGGCTAAGAGACTTCAAAGTGAGTCGGGAGGTCATTCCAGAGGTTATGCTTATGCACGTCTCAGCAGGATTTCATTGACTGCCAAAGTATATACTACCCCAAATAGCAGTGCTCCTGAGGGCTCTGGAGACATCTAGAAACTATAGTCTGGGCAGATAGCTCAGGAGTTTGGTGCCTTGCCAGTGGGCCCTACTTTGGAATTTATGCTCCCCAGTGTGATAGAGTTGGACTTAGTTGTGGTTTCCCTACACATGGCTCTTCTGTCCTTCTATTTGAACCTATAATTAGTACTAGAGTTGGTAAGTGTACGTCCAAGAGACTTAAATCTTTGGGCTGTCCATGTGCCAGCTGGGCCCTGAAGCTCAACGGAATTGCAATACTTACTCTCCAGTTCATTGGTCTCACCCAAGATAACTAACAAGGAGGTGATGATGGACAACTACTATATCAAGGAACCGAGAGAGTCTATGACTGCAAGCAAGAGAGTCCCATCCATCGGCCCCATAGGATCGCAGCCCTCTCTCAATTAGAGGTAGAGTGGACATCACCATCCCAGAATCCTCAGGATTGGGGAATGAATTATGGACTAAAGTAGACTTACTGGTATTCTACTAGACTTATTGTGATTCTAGCAATGGAAGAAATTATATCATTGATGTGGAGACAGTGGCCACTGGAGGTTCTGAGGGCAGGAAGAGGGAAAAACAGGTGTAATACAGGGACATTTTTGGGACTTGGGTTTGTCCTAAGTGACACTGCGATGACAGATACAGGCCATTAAATATCTTACCATAACCTACAGAATTGGGTAGGAAAGAGTGTAAACTACAATGTAAACTTTAATCCATGCTTAGTGGCAATGCTCCAAAATGTGTTCCTAAATTGCAATGAGTATATCTCACTAATGAAGGATGTTAATGTGGGAAAATGTGGGAGGTATGGGGAGTGGAGCATATGGGAATCCCCTATATTTTTTATGTGACATTTGTGTAATCTAAGTATCTTTAACAAAAAAAAAAGATCCCCCTAGCTGCTGTATGACAACCAGTTTAGCGGGGAACGAAAAGGAATTGGGGGAGACCAGACAGGAAGCTGTTACCATCATCCAGGGAAGAGATGATGGTGGCATAGGCTAGGATGGGAGTAGAGGAAAGGAAGCAGGGGACCTGAGAGATATTAAGAGGTCTACCAAGCATGGATCTGAGGGGTTGCAAAGGGGAGAGGAAGGTGTCAGGGACAACTCCACTTTCTGGCATGTGCTACTGGAGGTGGGTCAGGGAAGACAGGGAAGCCTAGAAAAGAGCCAGGCTCTGGGGTGGGAGAGATCACGAACATGTTGAGGTTGAGCAGGCTCAGAGAGGAGAGTCTGGAGCTCACCTGAGACGACTGCATTGGAGATACAGCTTTGGAATGATTGAGGACCATCCCATAGCTGATCAATAAAGCTGTGAGGACATGGCTGACCTTGCCTTTGAGTGAACATATAACAGGAGAAAAGGGAACAAGATCTAAGCCAACATTTAAGGCTAAAGAGAAGATGAACGAAGAAGGCTGAGGAGTAGCCAGAGAACCAAGAGGGGAAACAAGGGAGTGTGGTGCCAAAAAAACCAGGAAGGGTTTATGGAAAGAATCAGTGCTTAACAGGGTCAACAACTGCTGAGAGTTGAGGGCAGGTGGGGGGTGAAAATGCCCTGCGGACTAGCAGCCTGAAGGTAAGTGGCGACTAAGCAAGCTTTGGTTTTGCAAGAGTGCTGATAGCAGAAGTAGGATTGAAAGGGACTGGGGAATGGGAGGTGAAGAAACGGAGATTTCTGGAAGACTTGTCTTCTGAGATGTTTGGCAGTGAATAGGGAGAGGATACAGAGCAGTGGCTCAAGGTGAAAGCAAACTCTTCCATGTTCTCTTCGAGCAAGGGGGCTCTTTCCTCCCCTAGATCCCTTCTGGCACCCACTGGACCAGCACCATCTTTATATCATCTTTAAGGAGGTGGAGCTCACACTTATGTGCAGACCTCAGATGTCTAACACAGAGCAGGAAGGAACTTGGCACTACTCTGATGCTATTGGTGATTCTTCTGATGATGCTTTTGAAATGATGACCACAATGACGAAGACGATGATGGAAAAATATAGATTCCTAAAGATCAGAAAGTCTCCTTTCTTGGGGTTTCAAAGAACAGCTAGACCCCCTGAGATGTATCCCTAGAAAGGGTGTTTCCTCCGTCTCTGGTTGCCCCCTCTCTGTCTCCTTTGCTGGTTCCTCTTTTCTCTCTGACCTTATATCTTTATCTACATTCAAATCCCTTGGTGAGCTCATCCAAGCTTGCGGCTTCAAATTTCATCTATATACCAGACTTCCAAATTTGTGTCTCCAGCCCTGACTGCTCTCCCAAACTCCAGACTTACAAAGCCACCTGCTCACCTGTCATCTCGACTTGGGTATGTAATAGACAACTCAAACCTGACACGTCCAAAACCAGACTCCTGACCTCCCTCTCCATTCTTCTGTTGCTTAGGCCAAAAATCTCATCATTTTTTGCTCTGATTCCTTAGGGAATATCATCCATTCCTTCACAAAATCCCATCCTATTGGTTCTATCTTCAAAATATATCCAGAATATGACCACTTCTCACCCCCTCCCTGCAACCGGCCTAGTACAAGCCACCATCACCTGCCACCTGGATGACAACAAGCATCCTCCTTGCTGTCCTCCCTGCTCTGGCCTTGCCCTCTTTGCTCTGTTATCAGCACAGAAGTCATATATAGTTGCCCCTCTGCTCAGAACTTTCCAGTGGCTACTCATTTTCCTCAGAGTAAAAGGCCAGTCCTTCTAATGACCCACAAGGCCTTTCGGGATCTTGAACCCTTCTCTCTCTGCTATTTCTCCCATCCCCCCCACCCCCAACACGGACACTGCACTCTGTGCTCCCACTGTAGGCTGGCACACTAGCTGTTCCCTCTCTCTGGAACCCTCTTCCCTCAGACATCCACATGGATAACTTTTCTTCCCCCACCCTGCTCCCACCTCAAGTCTTTCTTCAAATTAAGAATGAAGCCAACTCTGTCACCCTACCTAATATTGCAAGCCTGCCCCACTCCCACATTGCAGACTTCCATTAATACTTCTAAAATAAAAAAGGGGGAGAACCCACAAAAAAACAAAGCAACAAAAAATAAAAAATATAGAAAAATAAAAAAAAAACAAGGAAAATCTGTTGTCTACTCCTTCCCATAGAGCCTGTTTTCTAACTTCTTTATTTACTATATTAATTGCTTATCATCTGCCCATTCTCCCCCACATACTATAAGCTCTATGATAACAGGGAACCTTTGTTTTGTCCACTGTTGTAACCTTAACACAGCAGCTGGCATGTAATAGGTGCTTAGTAAATAATTCTAGAATGAAAGAACTCTTGATGGCTATTCAGATATTCTATACTTATTAAGTCCTTGATCATCAGCTAATTAAAATGTAGAATACATGCTTACTTTACTGTTTAACAGTGAAAATTATGGTCATTTATGAAACATCTTCTAAAAACAAGATAGAGATAAGCTTGTTACATTTATATATTTTTTAAAATTTGTCTGTAAAAATAATAATAATAAAGTCCCTAAAAGCATTTCAAATGGGTTGAGAGGATCACACACCCCGCAAGCCCAGAGAGAAAAGTGAACACTGCCCTCGCATGGCTGAGCGTGGTGATGGCGCTTCCTGCACAGCCACCCTGCTGGCTGATGGGGGCTGCAAGGTTTATCGATGACATTTCAAAATGGGTCAGAGTTAACCCTATTTTCAGGAGGCAAAAAGGAGGAATAACGTGTCAAAGGAGGCTTTTTAGGGAGTACAGAGCCTACACGTTTCCATATTGCGGGAGGATGTTGACAATTAGCGGGAAGTAGTAAAGAAAAATGTTAAGACAAGAAAATCCTAACTTGATAACATCCATCTGCTGCAATTACAGCTGGATTCTGAGTAGGAATTTCCCATCTGTGCTTTATTCTCAACTTTGATTTGACTATAAATAAGACACGAGTGCACAATTTGTACTGTCTTCTGGGGCCAGGAATTGTTTAAGGGTGATATATATATATACACATACACATAATCTATCAGACAGTATACAAAAGTTTGCATATATAGACTTTACACTGTAACTCAGAACCTAAACATTAAGCTAGTTTGTCTGAAACATCTAGCTGGATGTTTCCTATACATGGTCCTGTGATGGCCTGCTGCTTCTTAACTGCTGACACTGTCACCTTGCTCCAACAGATCTAAACAAAGTTTCCGATGCCTGGCCCAGCACTCCCTGGAGCCCCGGGACTGTTTGCTGCAGGGAAGCTCAGAGCCCAGAGCCCTGGGGGTGCCAGCATTTGGGAAGCCCACTGCAGGCTTGGTCAGAAAGGAGCTGCGCTTGCTACTTTACATATACACCTGTTTCATTCTCAAATTGACTCTATGAGGGTCTACATGGACTCTCACCCTCCACTTTGCAGATGGGGAAACTGAGGCTTAGTGAGGTAAGGTAACTTGCCCAAGGCCATGTGGTCAGTTAGTAGGAAAGCCAAGACTCAAATCCAAGTCTGAACCAAGGTTCAAAGCCCATGTTCTTTCCACTTTCTCTGCGGCCTCCACACTACCCCTCCCCGGGCCGCTGGGGCTATAAATAGTGGAGGAGGCAGGGATTTCAAGTGCGAGGTCAGCCAGGCCTACAGCACAAGGAGACACTAACACCTCCAGGCCTGGCCTAGCCTGGGCCCTGTCCCCCTGGCCTCAAGAGAACTCAAGCCCAGACAGGCCTCAGCCTTTCCCTGCCTTCCCTCTCTTTGGTTATATTTAGCTCTAGACCTCAAAGAGAAAGGCGTGAGCCAGCCCCTTGGTCACTGCACACTCCCAGGCCTGGCCAGGCTGCTTCGTGCAGAAAGAGAAGGACGTCTGCCTTGGCCCTTCCAGATGCCAGCGTGAACCACCTCCAATGCGGGCTGTTTGCATTCCTCCTTCCTTCTCGTCTATGGGGTCTTGCTACTGGGGCTCCTTGAAGGAGGAACCTCTTTGGTTTACCAATGCATTAGGAACATTCGGCAGTGTATATTATATGCTGAATATAGTAGTTGCTTAGTAACTCTTTGTTGAACGAATAAGTAATCTAAGTTCATGTCTTAGAAATCTGGACATCAAAAAAAAGGGACACACAAATCCCCTGGGGGGAACCTTTTAAAACCAAATGCATTTCGTTCTGTTCAATAAAGTCAAGTTTATTCAAGGAATGGACATGAGTTTTCGTCATCCTTCCTACCCCTTCTCTCTTCCCTCCACCAGATCTGGCTTTGAAGGCCAAGCATGAGAGGGAGAGGAGAGGAGGAGCCTCAGGTCCCCAAGCCAGACTCAATGCTCTATGCAGCAGCCCCCCAAAGTGCCCGATGGGGTCCCTGTGTCCTTGGAGGAGTCCCTATGACAGAGCTTCCCCTGATGCTCTGCTCACCCTTTGCAGGCTGCCCACTTGCAGAAAACTGTGCTGTTTCCATCCAACCCACTGACCGACTGGAGCAATCTGGGGAGTGGAGTGTGGCTCCATGTGGCAGCCTAGGCCAGAGCTCAAGAACACGGATGGATCCTGGTGGCCTCGGATCTTACAAAAATGGGAAGAGCCGCTTTTTCACAATATAGAGGACCGTAGCAAGAAAAAGGGCCAGAGCAAGGAAAATGAGAAGCTTGTCCGTCAGCTCCCGGCGATTATACTTTGTGATGAGCTTCCGTCCCAGCTGGATGGTCCCCGACATTGACTTAAACTCTTCATTTGCATCCAAGATAGTTCGTGAGGAATTGACTGTAACAAAAGAGGAGGGAGCCTGACTCAGAGACCATACAGCACAAGATCCAAAGGCCTTGCTCTATGGGCTGGGCTGCTGATAAAAAACCACTGTCTTTCGAAGCAAGCTCCTCTGAGCCAGAGTAAAAGCACGTGACTGGAGATAATCTAGATGAGCAGAGAACGAGGATGGAACGAGGAGAGACACTTCCCCAGGTGCCATCCAGCCCCAGAGTGATGTGGTTTGTGTACAATGTCACAGGGCCATAACGGGAGTCTTTAAACATGGACATCCCCAGGGAAAAAGGCAGAAGAGGACTCCTCTCCGCACCACTATGCTCACCTTCCAAAGCAGCCAGGCGCTGCTGAAGGGAGGCAGCACCAGCCACTGAACCAACATGTGCGATCACGGGAGCAAGGCTGGCCAGGCACTGGGAGGGCTGTATTTAGACAAAAGCTGCCTGTGTGGTTCACCCTGCCAGGACACCTGGCAGTCAGATCTGCTCTTGGTGGGATCACGAGAGGACAAGGATGGTCTGGGCCCCACGCCGAGCCCTTACATGTACCAGTTCTTCAGTCCAAGGGCAGTGGCTGTACCTTTAAAGATGTGACACCCATGCTCCAACCACTGTGTGAAAAACAGAGGAGGCACAGGTCCCTCAAGGGTTAACTGTGTGCAGGAGTCAGATTTATTTGTAGGGGCGGGCATCTGGGCCTGATACTTGGGGAAAAAGGTTTACGTGGTGAGATCCTCCTATGAAGCATAATAAGACATCAACCGAACATGCATACAGTGAAATATGTTAAGTGAAAAGGTCAAGTATAAAAAATGTATGTGAAATATTTTCATTTATGTAAGAAAGAAGGGGATAAGTCATATTTAATTTGCTGATATTATATATGACTGGAGGATCTCAGAATGACATAAAAGAAAGTGGTGACAGTGGTTGCCTCTGGGGAGTGGGGCTGGAGGACTGGAGTCTTACATTTTCCCTTTTGTACCACCTACAGCTGTGCTGTCCGATACGGTAGCTGGTAGCCACTAGCCACAGGTGATATGTGCGTATGTGAAATGTGGCTAATTGGAAATGGCCGTGAGTATAAGATTTCATAGACTTTATACAGAAAAAAAAAATCTCAATAACTTTTTATTATTAGTTATAATGTTGAAATGATAATATTTGGGATATATTGGATTAAATAAAATATATTTATTATTAAAATAAATTCCACCTGGTTCTTTTTAATTTTTTTTACTGTGTCTTCTAAAATTTTTAAAATTACATCTTTGAATCACATTATAATTCTATTGGACAAGACTGGCCTTGAGCTTTTTCCCCCTAACAATGTTACTTTTCCACAAAACTAAAAGTTAACAAGTAAAAAAAGAAATTATCAGAGGAAACACAGCAACATTTTGAAAAAGGAAAATAAGGGAGAAGAATAAAGACACAACAAAAATTCCTCTCACCCTTCCTCCTCCATGCCTCTACTACCATTTAAAAAAGTTACTAGGGAAGCGGATGTGGCTCAAGTGGTTGGGCTCCCATCTACTGTATGGGAGGCCCTGGGTTAGGTTCTGGGGGCCTCCTGGTGACGGCAAGCTGGCCGGTGCCCACAGACAACTGATGGCCCGCGCCCGTGGAGAGCTGACAGCCCGTGGAAAGCTGGCACGGCAAGATGACACAAAAAAGGGAGACAAACAGACACAGAGGAAACGTGCAGCAAATGGACACAGAAAACAGAGCAGAGAGCACAAGTGGCAAGGGGGCGAGGTGGGGAATAAATAAATAAATAAATAAAAAATCTTAAAAAAAAAACAGTTACTCGGAGTGGATATGGCTCAGGCAGTTGAGTGCCTGCTTCTCACAGGGGAGGTCCAGGTTCAGTCCCCAGTGCCTCCTAAACAAACAAACAAACAACAAGCAAACAAATGAAAAAACCAACTCAAGGGAGCCACTGTGGCTCAGTGATTGAGCACCAGCTTCTCACATTCAAGGTCCTGGGTTCAATTCCTGGCCTGGTACCTCAAGAAAAAAAAAAAAAAAACAACTCCAAAAAACAGCTATTAAGTAAAAACCTAGTAAATCTTCTCTTTTAGACTTTTTTATTGTGGAGAATTTTGAAGCATCACAAAAGCAGACAGAAGAGCATCCTGAAATGCTGTGGAGCCAGCAGTGATAGCCAAGAACCACCAGCCCTGGCAATCCCACCCCATCCTGACCCCAGCCAGCTCCTCCCACTCCTATGATTTTGCAACAAGTTCCAGACATCACATCCTTAATAGGCTTTTCAAATCAAGGTGAATTTGTGACTCATAAAGAAAGGATTAAGAATTGCCTTCTCTTCCTTCAACAGATAGCTCTTCTACAAGTTGTGCTCCAAGAACAACCTTCACACTGGGGACCTGAGCTCTCAACACCCCCCAGAAGCCAGGAGCATTTGTGTTTACTGTTCACTGCTTAAATACCATCTGTTCTGATGCAGGAGGAGGAGCATCCTGTCACCCACATCAAAGCATCACAAAGTCCTTGACTCAAGGGACAAGGTGCCTCCTCTCATCTCACTTTCCTCAGGGCCTCTCCCAAGGCTCATAGGTTGTGTCCACAGCACAGAGAGGAACTGACTGGCTGGTTCTGAGCCTCAATTCTCAAATAAGTTTTAAACACAGAGAGCAACCTTGAGAGCAAACTGTTTGCTTTCCTTTCACTTCTGCCTATTCCATATGTCACACTGGAAAAAATAGCGGCCCCAAATTACAGCTAATTTTTAGGGGTAATAATGGTATTGTGGTTATGTTATGGGTTTTAAGAGTCCCTTATCTTTCAGGGAGACATACTGAGATATTTAGGGATGATGTCAGGGATTTTCTTCAATATAATCCAGACCGGGGGCCAGGGTGGGGGGAGAGTTGAAACAAGACGCTGGGTGATGGGTTCATGGGACTCAGGATATCATGCTCTCTACTTGTGTGTATGTGGGAAATATCCCCAGTGTTTCCAGGAGTGAACTCTCTTTTTATGCTTTCCTGATACTGAAGGACCCTGGGGAGAGCTGAGACTCTTCTGTGTTATGAGGGAGACACTATGGGAAAGCTGCTGGAGAGTACCAGATGGTATCAAGCCTGTGATGGTATCTTTCAAAAGACACAGTCAAAACACCACTGGGGAGTAAAATCGAAGCTGAGGTCCTAGCAGTCTTCCTGGCAGATGACACTGTGAACATCTCTTGGGGCAACGATTCCTAAACCTGTCTGACCACAAGCGTCCCAGCCAGACTCCCAGCCCTGCTGATACTGACTCTCCAGGAGAGGGATTGGGGACCTCTGCTTTGCACACGAGCCCCTGGGAGTGCTTGTACTGAGGAAACGGTGATGGCGGTGCAGGGGCTCTTCTAGTACAACTATAATAACCACAAAGAGAAGAAACAGAAGCACAACCCCACTCTGGGCAGGACCAAGCTCCAGTCACCTCATGAATGAGAAGCCACCCATGTCAGGAAGTTTCAGGTGAGCAGAGGTTGAAGGGCCCCCAGAGGAGGTACTGGGCAAGGGCTTGGGAGCTGGTGTCTCTGTGAGAAAGGACCTACTTCAGGCTCGGCTTTACCTAGAGTCTGCATGGCTTCTTCGCTCTGCTGGAGCTGCTGGGACATCATCCTGCTGATCCCCATGAGGTTCTCCGTGATGGTGCTGGACGTCTGGGCCAGGCTCTCTTTGGTGGTTTTCCTAAAAGTCCACAGGAGGGGCAGAAGGAATGTCAACAAAAGCCAGGCTGCAAGAAAACCCAAATGCAAATGACACCTCATTTTTTAAAATCTATCAAATTAGTACCTACTTGGAGCCTTAAGAAATATTCATGCCTTTGGACCAATAATTCCATCCCTGGGAATCTCTCCAAAGGAAATATCCAAACAGTGGACAAAGCCTTATGTTCTAAGATGTGCCCTGGTGTGTGATTTAGAATACTGAACAACTAGAAATGTAAACATCCACGAACAGGTGAGTGGTTAACACAATGGAAGGCTATGCACTGTTTTTTTTGTTGTTGTTTTCTGTTGTTTTTTTTTTTGCTATGCACTGTTAAAATGAGGTTCAAACAGTTTTAAAAACAATGGGCAAATTTTGTGCTTTAATGCTTCTCAGTGATGAAGAGTAGGATCCTGAATGGTACAATTTCAACTTTATAAAAATTATGGATGAAAAAATAATGTGGCTAGTATAGAATTACTATATGACCTGCAATCCCAATTGTAGATATAAACTCAAAAGAATTGAAAACAGGGACTCAGATATTTGCACACCGACATTCACAGCAGCATTATTCTCGATTGCCAAAAGATGGAATCACCCAAGTGTCCATCAACAGATGAGTGGATAAGCAAAATGTGCTCTGTTCACACAATGGAATACTGGTCAGCCATAAAAAAGAAGGAAGTCCTGATACATGCGACAACATGGATGAATTTTGAAGATATCGTGTTGAGAGAAATAAGCCAGACACAAAGGGACAGATATAGTATGACCTCACTCATATGAGATGACTAGGATATGCAAACTCATAGAGACAGGAAGTAGATCACAGGTTATGGGGGAGGGAGAGGGGGAATGGGAGTTAATGGGCACAGAGTTTTTGTTTGCGGTGACGGAAAAGTTTTGGCAATGGAGGGTGGTGATAGTCCAACACTGTGAATGTATTTAACATCACTGAATTGTATACTTGAAAGTGGTTAAAGTGGGAAATTTCATGTGGTATATATGTTACCACAATAAAAATTAAAAAACAAATAAATAACAGGAGGCAGTAAACAAAATGTTCATGAGTAATAGGAATCTGGCTTATATCCATTTTATGATTCATACTTTATTTTACCAATTTACTACAAACAAGCATACATTACTTTCAAAATTTTTTAAAAATGTCACTTATATAATAAAATTGAATACCAATTTTACGCCAAAAGCAAGAGGAGACTCCCCAAGGTGGGTGTTACCCCTTGTCAAATGCTCCTCTAGTATCAGAAACCAGAGCGACTAAAGGATACATACCTTTGCCTTAAGAGATCCCCTCCCTGGAGAAGTTCCGCTTTCTCAAGATTGTCGATTGCAATTTTGCAAGTGAGATTAGCTTTCCTCCATGAGGTCTGATTGCTGGAATCAGAAGGGTCATGTGTGAGTTTCTGCTGAGTCCACCAGGCTGCAGTTCCAACCCTAGAAATTCTTCCTTCCGACAAGGGAGGTATAGGAAGGCCAGAGAGTCCATCCCCATCTCCTACCACCTTCTCTGCTTGGTTGCCCCAGCGCCTGCTCTAGCTCAGGACCCAACACCTCTCATCTGGACTCCATGGACTCCAGCAGTTGCCTCCCAGATGTTCTCCTGCCTGTAGCTGTCCCCCCACACCCCGAGGCAACCAGGAAGGTGGTCTGGCCATGGCACTCCTCTTTCACAGCCCTGCAGTGGCTCTAGACTTTGGGGTGATACCCAAACCCCGCAGTACTCAAGACTGCCCCTGGCCAGCCAGCCTCTCCAGCTCTGTCTCTCACTGTGATTCCTTAGCATCCTGTGCATCAGCCTCACTGAATGACCTGCAGTTCCCCAAACACCCTGAGCTCTTTCAGGTTTCTGCCTCCTCAGCTCCTGCTGTGCTGCTGCGTGGGATGGCCTGGCCCTGCTGGAACTACCAGAGGACACCACCTCCTCCTCTCTCACTGCTTCCTTGCAGCCTTTCCTGCACCCCCAGGTGAAGCGATTTCTCCCTCTAGTTAAGTTTGCTCTTAGGCTTTGGACTGTTCTGACTTGTGTACTGGTTGGTATACTCCTGAGGACAAAAACTGTGACTCAGTCATCTCATATCACCAATATCTAGAACAGTTTCTGGCCCATTAGGTGCTCAATTAATGTATGTTGTAGGAAGCAGAAAGACCACAAAAAGAGAGTCTCCCTCGATATATTGTAAGGAAGCATGCTGCTCTTTGTATACGACAAGCCAAGCATGGACAACACAAACACTGCATTAGTAGGGCCCAGTTTAATGTCATTTATTTACATTTTTTACCTAATTTCCCTTGTGAGCAACAACTCAAATTTAGTGGACAATTTCCTGGGGTAAGCAATGCAACCTTTGGTGCTGGATTATATAAAAGCTAATTGCACCCCTTGGAGAATCAAACTCACACCCAGAACTCTTTATGCAGCCAGTTCAAATCAATTGTGCTGAGGCCTGGAAATACTTAAAAATTAAAATGTACAGTACAGGCACTAACAGAATGGTTTTCTAATAGGTTCTCCATGCTGAAAGTCTTCCAATGGGCTCTTTGACCCCCAAACAGCAACTCCTAGGCCATTTCACTTAAAAAGAAACAACTACATTTTCAAACCTTTCCTAAGAGAGTTCTGCTCAGCCCTGTGCACATATATTTTTATTCACAGATGAATGAGGACAGTGACTGTCCTCAAGAGGCTTGCATTTATTGGGGAGAGAGACAAGCAAACACTTACTGCACAGTGTGGCAAGCAAGATAACCAAGGCAAGCACAACTACTGTTTCAACACACAACTGTCAAAATATAAACTTACTGCTTTTTCTCCTCTATCCTCTAACTCTGAATCATGAACAGTGATTCTCAATCTTTTTTGAACCCATGCTAAGCTAACTTTGGTGTAACTTAATCCAGGGTTTATACTCCAAGTACCCTCAGTGTCATGGAAAGCCAAAGTCATCATAAGATGAACGAACTGCTAACAAACCACCCACCTATGACCGGGTCGCCACTCATACATCCCTCCCTCCTCACACCAGCTGCTACCGTGGCCATGTCTTTGCGAGCCAGTCTCCCCGTGAAGGCTGAGTGTTATAAACACAGCTGCTGTCAGGGAGAAAGATGCTGGGGAATTATTCAAATTGGAAGCAAAGCCATAGCAAATATAGATTTGGCAGAGTCAGACCAATCAACAAGGACAAAGAGAAAACCTGCGAGGATGATGATACAGCAGAGGCTTCAAGAGAGAACAATCCAGATACCAGAGGATCAGAAAAGTTGATGGAGCCATCCAATATTTTTGCAACAATAACCCTCTTTATGATCATGGTGTGAAAGTCAAATGTGAAGGGAAGGACATTGTTTCATGTGGACAGACAATTTTGTTGGAAAAGTTACACCTCCTTTAAATCAACATCAAGAATTAGCACATAGCTGCAAATACCTAATCAACGATTATACACACGTGCCAGTAAAAACCTCAATTTTGATCAATATAAGATGAGCTTATTGACATTTTTGTCTCATTTAAAAAAATAAAATCCCATTGAAAACCTTCTAAATTTTGATCCATCTTAAGTGGATTCACTTCCAATGGACTTTTTTTCTGGTACCAATTATCCTTAGATAACGAAGGACCCTGTGTTCCAAAAGCATTCAGTTTTGCTTTGTTTTTAAAATACAAACTATAGTATAATGTTAAAAATGCTTTTGAAAACTACACACAGTTCTGCCTGCCCATACACCCCCTGCCTCCTCCCCTTTTGAGAATTAATGATGTAGAGAGAACATCCAGCCTGTGTGTATAATGACACAATTAAGTCATCATTAAACCAGGTTTATTAGGCAAACCCATGCATATGCCTCATGGGGAGCAAGTGACCCCACAGAGTCTACTGGCAGGAGGCCAAGGCCCCGCCTACCTGAGCATCTGCTTTTTATGATTCTCCACTTCCTGGAGCAAAACTTGCTTTTCAGACTCTTTATCTTGCTCCTTAGCCAACTGCTCAAGCTCCTTTGGGAGAAAATAGCTGTATTTTAAAATGATTTTAAAAGCCAATATAAAAGCAGAAGCACTTCTATTTCTGGTGAGGTCATACAACAACCCTTGGAAACCCTCCTGAAACAATGTCTAGGAATGCTAGGTAGCATATAACAAACATCCTTTTAAATATATAGCTGAGTTTGCAAGAAAGTAAGAGTGGTGGTTTGGTGCTATATACCCCAGGAAAAAACATGTTCTTAAACTTAATCCATTCCTGTGGGTGTGAACTCATTGTAAGTAGGGCCTTTTTGATGAGATTACTTCAGTTAAGGTGTGGCTAAATTCAATCAGGATGGTCTTAATCCTATTACTGGAGTTCTTTATAAGCAAAATAAAATTGACAGGTGAAAGAATGGAAAGCTGAAGGTTAACTGGTGCAGAATTGGTAAAAAGGATGTGTGTTAATAGTGGTTTAACAGGAAAGTCTAAGGTCATGTATACTACTAAAAGGAAAGCTAAAAAATGTAGCATGGCAATGTATAGCACAGTAATACCCCATGTGAAATATGAATATGGGTAAAACTGCATATATAAGACTGTTTTTCTTTTAAACAGAACTAATATATGTTAATAGTACAAGAAGTTAATATCAGACAAAAAAAACCATTATACTAAGTGAAAGAAACCAGACACAAAGTACTACATATTGTATGATTCCATTTATAGAAAATAAAAATATAAATCAATTTATAAAGAGGAAATTAGATTAGTGGTTATGTAAGGCTGGGGAAGGATAGAGGGATTGAGAGGTGACTGCTAAAGGAGTGTGGGGTTTTTCTTTTTGGAGTAATAAAATTGTTCTAAAATCTTTTGTGATGAATGTACAACATTGTGATTATACTCAAAGCCATTGATTATACACTTTGGATAGATTGCATGGTATGTGACTATATCTCAATAAAATGGCTTAAAAATAAATAAATGTGCAAGAATAGCCAAAAATAGCAGATATGTACAGCAGGGGAAGCATTAAGAGCTTGAGAGATGAAGAATTTTCTTGTTTCTTTTGTCTGTTTCATTATTCTTATTATTATTAATGAAATAATGAAAATAATGGTTGAAGTAATGAATGCACAAGTATGTGATTTTACCAAATACCACTGATTGTACACTTTAAATAAACTGTACGCTATATTAATATGTATCAATAAAATTGACTTGTTTAAAAAAAAAATTCAGACAGAGGGAAAGTCACAGAGGGAACGGTCAGAAGCTTAAAGTCAATGGGACCCAGAAGAGAAGGGACAGGCCAGGAGAGAGAAGCCCAGGACCAAGGATTACCAGCAGCCAGACCCAGAATGTCAGTCTTTGGGAAGAAAGCATCACCTTGATGATGCCTTGATTTCGACTTATCCTGGCCTAAAAACTGTGAGCTTTTAAAATTCCCATTGTTTAGCCAACCCATTGCACGGTATTTGCGTGAGCAAATCTATTTGTTGATATAACTGACAATGCTCTGCATTCAAAAGCTTTTTTTTTTTTTTTTAACCTGGATAGTAAGTTAGTACAGAGACACTGTCCGTGTTTAAACCTTTACTACTCCAGCTGGTATCTGAAGAACCTGGACAGCTCTTGAGCATCCATTCATGCAGAGCTAAGTCCAAAGACTCAGCCCCCTTCATTGTTATCCATTCTTAGCATCTCAGGTCTGCAGCCACTCACCTGTATTCTGTGCCGTAACTGTTGAAACTTCTCTTTCACTTTAGTGTTCAGTTCGGTAAGTGCGCTCAATGGTCCTGAACAATCACGAATATCCTAGGAGACATTGAAGAGGTGAGGAGGCCTTTCTTGAAATGAAAGGAAATGAAATGAAACCATCTGTACAGTGAGTTGGCCTAGACCACAAGTAAGGTTGGTAATTCATTCTGATCTTTGCTGTTTACCTCTGTAACACAAACAGAAACAGTATCATTTACATTTTTCTCATGCCTCTTTATACTAATTTTGAGCAGATAATAATAAAGCACACAATGAAACACAAGTCTGGCTTGACTTTTTATTAGTTCCTACAGTTTAACAAAACATTACCTAGCCTGCTTGAAAGGCTTAAAGCAGCTTGTACGTCCAACGAGAATGGACATCCCAAAGCGATATTATAATTTTAGACCTTTCCGACTTGAAAATCATGATGCTCAAATTTCTGGCATCACTTGACAAGATTAATTAACTTCTCTCAGTGTGATTTTACAAACCATCTATTAGGAATCAAAGTGTTTACACATATATTTAAGGGCAGATTTAGAAATTTTTTCTGGACATTCAGAATTTATTAGTTATGTAACTTTGAGAAAGTTACTTAAATTCTCTGTGCCTCAGTTTCCTCATCACATTACCCACTTACAGTGACTGGAACACAGTTAAGAGTGCAATAAATGTACCTATAATCAATCTTTCTAAATTGTTAAGAGATTTCTCAAATATTAAGAGAGTATCAAAGGGGATCAAAGCAACTTAGATGATGTCAAAAGGTAATTTCATTTTTCTAGAGTTGGCTCAGAAGTTTGTAGTTTACACATGGGAGAAGTAACTTTCAAGAAGTTTAAGTGTGGTGAATAATAGACTGTGGTTACGAGTATAAATATAAGAACGTTCTCTCATAAACTATTAACAAGTAGATAATACTAATACATGGTGCTAATAATAGGATGGTTTGTGGGAAAAATACACCATATATAAGCTATGAACTATAAATAGCAGTAATATTATGACAATGTTCTTTCATCATTTGCAATAAATGTGTCACAACATTGTAAGGTGTTGGTGGTCAGGCCATGTATGGGAATTCAGTATGGTATACATGATTGTTTTGTTAACTAACAATTTATCAAGTAAAATTTTTTTTAAAAAAAGAAGTTTAAGTGTTTGCATCAAGCTTCCTCGCTTGTCCTCTAGCTTATTCATTAAACCATGCTTCCTTGCACCATATGCTAAACCACTAATTTGGTTTCTTCCGCATCTGGTGTAACTGGGAAGCTCTACTTTCCTTCACTTTTGCCACAGCTAGTTGCAAACCCAGTGCCTACATCTAATATTTAGTGACGTTTGTTTGAAATGAAAATGATTCGCTTAAGGCTAAGGTTTAAAACTCTTGGTTTCTTTTTGCTAAACTCATGGGACCACTTCTACATTCCTAGCTCTTGTCTAAGTCGACTGATTTATTGCACTACTCCTTCTACCCTTAACTGGGAGTTTAAGAGCCCTGATTCTGGATTAAGGCAAAGCCCCTCAATTTCCCAATCTGTTAAATGCAGAGGTGGAGACTCTCTAAAATCCCTTCCATAGGATGACTTTTCCTGTGTGGATTGCAGTTTTGACACTATCTGCCTTCTGATCCAGGCCTTGGCGCTTTACTCGATTTCCTCCTTTACAAATCACAACTACGGTCCAGGCTACATTTGCTTCATCCACTGCGTCCCGGTACCAAGTAGGCTTGAGCGCCCAACCCGGCTGGCCGGCAGGGGGCGGCGCTAATGCCCTCCCGGTCTCTACCGGTGGTTGATGAAGGCGGACTCCGGAAGGCGGGGCCAAGCAGCCACCGGT